>JAOXJP010226345.1:0-11508 GCA_025762735.1 Platanus orientalis | reverse complement strand
CCTACCGGCCCAAGCACCGGCCCAAGCCCGATCTATAATTTGAGGGCGGGGCCTGGGCCTACCATGGCCCGGCTCATGCCCACCCCTATTTGAAACCGAAAAGAAACAGAGGGTTTTTTAGAAACCCTTATTTAGGGTTTTGGGAGAGAAGCCATTTCGATGAAGGAGATGGCGCTTGCGGAAATTCTCCACAAAGACGCTTATCTTCCAAGATTTTTCAAGAGAAAATTAACTATAGAGATTTAGTTGTTGGGCATTAAGAGATTATGAGGAAGATGGTGGTTGTATTGGGAAGTCCTTTGAGTCCAAGGCTCTGAGTAACAATGGTGGATTTATGCGCCTGGTTAAGTAATTAGACCCTCTTTCCCTTGATAGATCGGTCTTTGAGGTGGAATGGTCGAGGTATTAACATTGGTATCAGGAAAAAAATAAAAATAAAAATAAAAAGGCTACCTGAATTAGAGTGAGAGTTGTCACAAAGTTGAAAGGGCTATCTAGATGAGAGGTCAGAGTGAGTGCCATCACAGAGTAAGCCGACATGGATGTCGACTGTGGAGCGTGGTGGTTTGTTATGTGCCTGGTTAAGTAATTAGACCCTCTTCCCCTTGACAGATCGGTCTTTTGAGGCGGAATGGTCGAGGTACTTAACATGGTTCCAGGGCCCAAGCTCTTCAATTTGGTTCTAAGCCACATGAATCGGATTTTGTATATTGCAGATATTAGTTTCGAGATCTTGTACTTGAAAATCATTATTGGTTGTCTGGTTATAAGCCATGGGTCTTACCGATCATGTTTGCACGCTTGATTTCGATGAACAAAGGGCTGCATCGGCTAGGTAAGGAAGAGATAGAAATGGCAGTACTTATTTTTTCACTTTTGGTGTATCTATCTGTGAATTGATTTCGTTTGAAACAGTATTTCTTATTGCAATGTATTTGTGATGTTTATCTTCATTGAGGTGCTGTGTTGGGCTTCTTGTGTGAAACTAGGCTTTTTTTTTTTTTTTTTTAAGAACATTGTAAAGTCGGGTATCTTATAGAGAACTTTGAAAATGATTGATTTTGATTAGAAGTTTAAAAATTCTGTTTTGCACTAGAACAATCCGATAGTTAGTTTGACCTGATTGAGGTTTAGATGAAGTTAGGTTAAAGGACTTTAAAAAACGCAGCCACAAGTAGAAAAGGAGCTCCCAAAATTTCAATCGGTTATTATAGGAACTCGTCTGACTGCTCAAAAACTTGAAAATTCAGCGAATAAACGGTTTTTTATGCTGAATTGATTAGTTGGTTGTGTTCTCATCAATTTAAACTAGTATTTTAGAGTTACTTGTTATTGCCAATGCTAAAGTTTTGGTGACTTTGTTAAACGTGATTAATTGGTGAGAGAGACTTGTTATTGTCAATGCTAAAGTTTTGGTGACTTTGTTAAATGTGATTAATTGGTGAGAGAGACTTTCAGAAGGCTAGAAGCAGTTGAAGTTTGTGAATTCTCAGGTGTTTACATAAAGTGTGTTTTGTGGCTTGAACCAACCCTCATAAGAATAAAAATCCATTTCACTAACCGCAGGCTGAAATATTTTGAAGTGAGGTAGGACATGTATTTTTGTGCCACGGTCTTATGGGCATCCTAGATCATGAAATTTATTTTGAATGACAATGATTTATTTAGCAAAATGAACAAAAACATAATAACAAAACAAGATTCACCAGGAACGTGAACCACAAAATAACAAGAAAAAAACAAAGGGAACCAACCCCCAAGCTCCAATACAAAGCTCACAACATCAGCCTATATCCCAAATCAAATATCAATATCCCAAAGCTCACCAGGAAATAAATCATAATTAGTATTCTGTTTTTGTTTTATTCAACCTGGAGGATTATGAGAAGACTGGAGTGAGCTAGTTAATTACAGTGGGAGCATATTCAGTGGTTGGGGATTTCAATGATCCGCATATTTTGTCTTCCTTAACCTCCCCCTACCTTAGCTAGACATACTTTATGTTGGAAAAATGTTGAAGCAAGATGGCGTTTTGTGTTCCTTCTTACGTTGAATCAAGCAAGTGCATCACTCTTGTGAGGGTCTTGGAATTTTTTTTTTTATAGGTATGCTGTTCTGCAGCTTATTTTCGTGGTTTTAATAATTCGCATTGTTGTGTGGGAGTGACATGGCTGGTTTTTATCTATTTTATTCGTCTAATATTTATATGGTAAAGAACTTTAACCTCCACTCAGAACTAGGAATCTGACTTAGGACTTGTCTTGGAATGAATGGAGCAATGAAATGAAGATATGATAGTAGGGTTAACATCAATTTTATCTCAAACTCCTAAAAGAAAACTATCTAGCATTCCATAACTTCATAATTTAAGTGGGAAAAACTGAAATTTAACATTGAAGCGAAATCCATCTCAAAATTTTTAAAAAAAAAATACCTGCATCACTTACCATGAAACTTTGTTGTGGTAGTCCTTTTATGGGTCCCATATCAAATAAACATATAAAATCAAATGATTTTGGTCTATATGAGATTATTCAGACAGTCAAGATTTTTATCTCACTTTACATCCAAATACTTGTAATTATCTCATGGTCATGATATTATCCATTTGATTATTTTAGTTGATAAAGAATAGAATACTATGTGTTAAATACTAATGCTAACGATTTAAATGCTTCATGATTCATTGAAAGGGTGATACATCAACTATTTTGATTGGTCTTATGTCTACGAACTAACTCTATTAGCTTTTCATGGTAAAATATGCTTAACTAAACTTGGGTGTTGGATGAACCTAAATCAGAAACCAATACTATTTCAAAATCTAATCAAGTAATACATATTGACATTGTTGTAGGAAGGAAATCACATTTAATCAAAATATAATCACATCTAACATATTAATAAACCACAACAACACAAACCACAAAGATATATCATTTATGGTTGTTAAAGAAGAGAATATATATTTTAACAATCCTAGTATGTCATTTTCTTGAAAAACACATATAGTTTATCTTTTTGGTGTGCCACTATGGCACAAGTTTGTTAGTAATTATCTCATATAACTCGACATATGCCATAAGTCATCATCGCAACTGCTAAACACCCCAAATTTAATGTTGCTCTCAACATTTTCTTTACCTGACAAATAAATTAAATAATGATATGAATTATGTTATCATATGATATATGTTTTTCTTGTTACTAATGAAAAAAATGATATATATTTTTTATTCATAATGGTGTAGAATGATAGCAAAATATATACTTCTGAATATTCTCATTGTTTTCGATCTCTTGTAGTAGGCTTATACTTTGTTCAACAGACATCATAAATAAATATGAATATAGCACCATAATTTTCATTGGAAGATGTTAATGGTTTTGATGGCTTTATCGAGAATATATATAGTCTTCATAAATGCATAGTTATATGCTCATTTTTTTGTTTTTTTTTTGCATTTTCCTATATCAAAAAACAATTATATATATATATATATATATAATGAGTTGTGACTATAGCTTGTTTGAACAGTTCTTTCAATTTTGAAATCAACTTTGCCAAATAGGTATTCCACTTATCAAATACTATCAGAGTTGTAGACGAGCTTGAATCTTGTTTTGAAACATGAATTATATAACTTTCAAAGTTAATCCTATAGTTATTATGTAAGTTAGGAGATCTTAATTAAATTTTGTAGTAAGTACTATACTTTTAAAAGATACAAATGTTTATTGTGACACAACTTTTGTATTTCATTTGTCCATTGATTGTTTTGTCTTTTTTGTATAGGAAGTGCATGTATCATACCCAAGTCCTTGTTCTATATTAATACTAATTTTGATAACGTAGTTAAAGACTTGAAAATATTTCACTTATTTATATTTTTATTTTGAAGTTAAACATAACAGAGAAATCAAAATATTATTTTAAATGAAAACATATTTTACCTTTGATCACAAATGATTTGTTGAGGGTCAAAAATCACTAAGCAAGATGTTTTTGCCATTAAATACTTAGTTTGCTTTGCTTTGTATATTTCTTGTCAAACGATGTCAATTTACTAATTTTTTGGCTCTTTAATTTGTTTGAAATTTGGATTTTAAATTAATTGATTATTAGAGAAAATAAATTTTATAATATAAAATAAAGTAATTATCATTCTAATATATTACCAAGAAATGATTGTTTGTGGCTTAGGTATGTCTGAATTGAAGATTAACTTGTTGAGCCTTCCAATAGAAAGACTTGGACTTACCAAATTAATTGATTCAATTTACTAAAATGAATCTTGAATAAAATACCCTGGTTTTCAATAACTTTTAATGCAGATGCAATTAACATTACTTCTTTTTATTGAATTTCAAAAAGTTGTTCCCCCTCAAACATTGCTAATTTGTTCCACAATGTTAATCGTATTGGTGTCAAGCTATTAGTAAATACTTTTAAAGTTGTATCAAATTTGTAAATAAATAAATATTTAATTATGAGATAAATACAATACTAATAAAACCTACCAATTATCTGGTAGAAGAACCTCTTTTTTGAATGTACCAGATATTGATTGCTATGTGTAATAAATAGATGGTTGATGCATACAACATATCCAATAATATTTGTGATTAATAACAAAAAACATTAATTAATGTAAAATATTGTAAATTTTTTAAGAAAAAATTATTTAACTGAAATACAAATACCAATTTGGTGTTTTGTCTGGTTGATGTATTTTTCAATCTTGTTCAATTGAATAAAGATAAACTTCATTAATGGTATATTGTTGCAATCATGAATAATTTCTACGATTTTTGTATATTCTGTAATTTGTAATTGATACTCATGGAGAATAACTTTGTATTTTTTATTTGCGTATGTTAGTTTTATTCATGAAAGACAATATTGGTATCAGAGCCTGGTTCCAACTAATTTCTCTCTATTTGGGTTCTTGCAAATTATTGGAAATTGGAAATACATATTGTCAGGTTTTTGGATAATTCCTATCTAGCTAAGTCATTGGTTTTGAATATGGTTGAAGTTAGAACTAAATTCAAACTCCCATATGGGAAATCGTTTAAAGTTCTAATTTGTGATAATGAAGATGATATTTTGATTTTTGTAAGCTTAATTAAAAAGATCCTAGAAGATGAGGAGGATTAAAATTTTTGTCGATATTATGAAGATGGATTCTATAGTTAATTTGGGCATGGAGTTTATATAGATGATCTTCAATGCAATATCAGTCTATTAAAAGGCTTTGGGATCGTGCTTGGAAAACAGTGGATTAAGGAGAGGCATGTTAGCTATGACTAAGAAACATGCTTCTTGCAATTTTTTGAGTCTGGTATATGATATTTGATGAAGACACTGTCTCAACGATCTCTTCTATAAAAGCAACAAGATTTGAAAATTACATCTTTAATTCCAAATCAAAAACTTGAGTTTATGTAATAAGTCTATACTTGGTCCTCCTTTGATCATGTTCTAAGGCGGGAGAGTTTGTGTAAGAAGTCTATACTCGGTTCTCCTCTGACCATGTTGTAGGTCATTACCAAAGGCTAGACTTTGCTAAATCCCGAGAAGATTCTAGTTCGAGCAAAAGCTTAGAAGCGTGCCAAATCAAGATTAAGATTCAAACAACCATCAAACCTAAAAGGTACATGTGGGTCTTCAATCCACCACATCGTCCTCCAATTTTGAAGAGCTTGCATCATTCCATTGGAAGTTGTGATGGAGAGTGGTTGTCGTCAAATTCAATGTCAAATTTTTTCCCACTCCAGGAGAATGATGTAAACAATATTAATAGGCTCATGTATGTACTCCCACATAAGAGGGTAAATTTAAATGTACATGTTATGCGAGGTTATTTATGATCTTGTAAGGGAGGGTTTTTAATAGTTTTAAATTTTAGGAAAGTAAGTTTTTAAAAAGTTTTATATTTTAGAAAACTTGGCTAGTAAATTTAGGTGTTTTGACAAGTTTTTAATTTTAAAAACTTTCTAATATTTTAAGGTTGTAAGTCTATTTAAAGACACCCCTCACCCCATAATTTCAGTGAAGAAGATTGAATTAAGTTTTTGATTTGGGTGGTTTCCAAGGGAGGCCGTGGGCCGTCTCATCTCTCTTCTCCCCTAGGGTGCCACTAGGCTCTTTTCTTTCTCCATTCTCACTCGTGGGTTGTAGCACCCCTAGGTGCAGTCATGGGACTCCCTCACTCTCTCAATTTCTCTATTTCTCTTATTCGTCTTCCTTTTCTTTTAGTGTTTTTCTTATATTTGCTGAAAATTTTTCAACATTAAAGAAGTAAAGTGTTGGAATCTATTAACAAAGTATGTGTTACTGAAATTTTTTAGGTTTACATTATTAAAATCGCATATCCCCAATTCCTCCTCATCTTTCTTTGTGGGTTTTGATCTTCATATGATCTCCTACCAAAGCTCTCTCTTTTCCCTATGAATCCCTTCTTCCTTCTCTCTTAAAACCTAAAGAATTCTTATTGTTTTGCCTTGAACCACCATTAAAAAAATCTTTGGTTTTGTAAAATTTTATTATTTGACAAAGCAAATCTTATCCAAATCTCATGGAATTTTAACCTTAGATCTCTTAAATGGTGCACTATTGTTCTAGAAAGTTTCATAATTTTCTGACATGTTAAAGAGACATTTTTGGTAATTTTAGATTTTCTATATAAAATTATAGACCCTTTTGGGTTCTTTCTTTTTCTCCTATTTTCTTGTTCTAAATTCTTTTGATATTCTTTTTATCATTTTATTATCTATTTTTCTTAATTTCGTGGCTACTTGTGTATTCTACATTCATTCTTGAGTTATTTTGCTTTTGCACTTTAATTTGACAATTTTATTTGAGGTTCTTGGGAATATTCTGCATTGATTTTGGTATCATAGCATTGTGTTGTATTAAGTATACTATTGATTTTTGAAAAATATTTTAAATTTGTTTGCTTCCTTCTTAAACATTTTTGCTTGAATAGTATCACCTTAAAAAGTTTTAATATAAGAAAGATTAGAAGTTTAATATTTAATTTGAAATTTCTCATGAACTAAAAGTAATTTGAAATTCTTACCTCAGTATCCATGAGAATCATTTTCCAAATTTCTTCAAGCCTGTTATTTTTCTCAAAAGTAAATATCTCTAAAATCTTGATATTCAAGTTTGACCTTTTATTGAGGTCATCCAATATAAATATGATCGAAAGGAGTATATTAGAACGACATCCTAGGCATGCCAATATCCTTTTTATGTCATTATTCCCAAATCATTATTTAAGTTATCTTCAATTCATAATTTTTCTTTTATTTATTTGTTAATCATATTGGTAGTATTAATTTAATTATTGTTAGTATTGCAATTTAAATAGTTGAATTTCATTCAACTATATAACAAAGAGCAATGAAGGACAACTAGAAGGCTATACTTGGAATGTGGTTTTAAAAGAAATTCTTATCTAAGTAATACGAATAAGACTATCAAACATTTAATAATAATTAAAATGATACTATGTTAATATTATTTAATTTTGTTTTTTTTAATTATTACATATTATGTTCTAACAAATGTATCTTGTGGTTTAAAAGACATTGAAAGAGTTATCATTATCATCGCTTGATGCCGTTCTTATATACTCCTTTCGATATGTATAGTGGACGACTTCAATGGAACGTCAATGCTTGGATATCAATAATTTTAGAGATATTTATTTTTGAGAAAATTAACATATTTGAAACATTTGGAAAATGATTGTCATAGATACCGAGATAATAATTTTATACTATTTTCTATAAAAAAAACTCTATCTACTACACGCGTACATTTAACTTCTGATATATTCAAAAGAAAGGTTCTTCTATTATATATATATATATATACTATTTTTTTATTTACTATTTTTGATACTTTAAAAGTAGTTGATAAAAACTTAACACTAACACAAATTAACATTGTGGAACTAATTAACAATGTTTGAGGATGAACAACTTTTTGAAATTCAAGAGAAAGATATAAGACTGATGTATTTTATTCTAAATTCATTTTAGTAAACTAAATTATGAAATAAGTAACATAATGTTTGTTATCCTTTTAGCAAGTCCATATCTTTACGTAGGAAAGCTCAACAAGTTAATCTTCCTTTTAAACATACATAAAGTACAATTATTTCTTGGTAATGTACTAGAATGGTAATTACATTATTATTATTATTAAATTTATTATCTTATAATTATTAATTTAAAACCAATGTTTCAAAGAAATGAAATAGTTAAAAAATTGGTGAGTTGACATTGTTTAACATGAAATATACCAAAAAAAAAAAAAAAAAACTTACTATTTAATGTCAAAAACATCTTGCTTAGTGATTTTCGAGTCAGTGGATCATCTTTTCGTTCATTGTGACATAGCATTTGCGGTTTTGAGTTTCTTCCTCTCCCATCTTTGTATTTCTTGGTCTTTCCCTCCCTTTTTCAGTGCTCTTATCCAGGGATGGTAGATCAGTGAGTTGGAGGGTGATTCAGCTACCATTTGTGCTTATCTTTTGGGGGCGGTTTGTTAGGGTCTTTGGAAGGAAAGAAACTCCATGATTTTTTAGGATAAGACTACGGGCTAGGAAAAGATATTTCTCTTTATTCATAGCATCTTACTAGAGTGGATTGCTATTTGGCCGGATTTCAACGAATCGACATGGGTTTCTTTTTGGCGGGAGAAGTTGTAATTGGGGGTTTTGTAGGGGGTTGTTGGTTTTGTTTTGTTGTCTTTTCTTTGGTTTTTTTTTTTTTTTGTGTGTTTTCCTAGCTTCTCACTTTCTTGATGACTCACCTTTGTGTTGTTTGTTTTTTAGTGCTTCTCTCGGTTTCGGTTTTCAATAAAAATTTCATCTTTTCTCTCTAAAAAAAAAAATTTCATTTGTCATTAAAGGTAAAATGTGTTTTCATTTAAAATAATAGTTTGACTTCTCTTTTCCATTTAATTTTAAAATACAAATATGAATATGTGAAATATTTTTGAGTCTTTAGCTACGTTATCAGCATTAATGTAAAATAAGGACTTTGGTATGATGCATGCATATCCTGTACAAAAAATACAAAAAAAATCAATGAACAAATGAAATGTAGGAGTTGTGTCACAACAAATATTTATATTTTTCAAAGGTATAATACTTATTACAAAATTTAATTGAGATCTATAAACTTATATAATAACTTTATGATTAACTTTGAAAACATTTGATAGTATATGATCCATTTTTCTATACAAGATTAGCATTTGATAAGGAAACAGAATATCTACTTGCCAATTGATTTTAGAGTCGAAAGAATTGCCTGAACAAATTAAAGTCATAGCTCATATTACAAATATATTTAAATTATATATAAATATATACAAATATTAATCATTGTTGTTTTTGTTATAGGAAAATGTGATGAAATTAATGAATGAACATTTGACTATGCATTTTTGGAGTCCATACATTTTTATTGTAAAACCATCAAAACTATAAACATCTTTCAATGATAGATATGATGCTTTAACTATATCTGTTTATGACGTTGATTGGTAGATGAATGTATAATGCTAATACAAGAGATCGAAAGCAATGAGAATACTGAAAAGTATATATATTGCTATCATATTAAACCATTATAAATTAAAAAAATTTATTTTATTCCTTGGTAACACGAAAAACTTATATTATATGATAATATTATTCATATCTCTATTTAATTTATTTGTCAGGTAAATGAAATGTTAAGAACAACATTAAATTTGAGGAATTTAGTAGTTGTGATAATGACTTACAACATATGTCAAGTTATATGAGATAGTTATTTACAAACTTCTCTTATGGTGGCGCACCAAAAAGATAAACCATATGTTTTTAAAGAAAATGACATACTAGATTTGTTAAAATATATATTCTCTTATTTGGTTAGATGATATATCTTTGTGGTTTGTGTTGATGTGATTTATTAGTAGACTAGATGTGATTACATTTTGTTGGAATATGATTCTTGCCAACATTTATTACTTGATTAGCTTTTGAATAGTGTTGGTTTCCGCTTTATACCTATGTGAGACCCACGTGTAGCTAAGCATGTTTTACCATGATAGACTAATAGTGCTAGTTCGTGGACATGAGACAAATCAAAATATTTGATTACCACCCCTTTAATGAATCATGAAACATTTGGATCATTAGCTTAACTATTTAACAAATAGTTCTCTACTCTTTATCAACTAAGATAATTGAATGAATATTATCATGAGCATGTGATAATTATAACTATTTGGATCACCAACTCACTCGATGTAGGGTGAGATAAAAATCTTAACCTTCTGAATAATTTCATATAAAGTAAAATCATATGATTTTATATGTTTCTATGGCGAGTATTGCCGATATGTATATTTATTTAAACATTTTATTGTCTTCTTTCACTTTAATGTTTTATTTTTATTTTTTTTATATAGATATATTTCACTTTAATAAGCCCACGAGGTTGGGCATAACTTAATAAACCCTACTTGAAAGGTTTAATATCATGAATTCATCTATAAAGATTTTAGTCTTGAGCCTATGAATATGCCAATTTAACACTATTATTGATAAGTTAGAACCAATGTGCAATGCGAAAAAAAAAAGACTTTAGGGAATAAAAATTTGCTTAAAAAATACTAAGTCCTATCATGAGAATAGAGAGTTATAAGATCCGACTCAATCAAGGTTATTCTTAAAGTTGGGATTTAAACAATTAGGCGACATAAAGAGAATTCTACCTCTAAATGCAGTTGTAAAGGCTTTTGCCATGGGTGACATTATTCTCCTTAGCTTTTCTTGTTGTTATTGTTTTCATTATTTTCTATTTTTTATTTTATTTTTGTTGCTTTTAGTTTTTAAGAATTTTCTTTTATATGGTTTTGATTGAAATAGCTCAATGTGTGAGATTGGGCATGCACAACCTGACGCCACACAAACTTGATATTATTTATTGAAGAACCTAATTAACCTTTTGAGAGAGAGAGAGAGAGAGAGATTTCTTTTTTATTTTTCAGTATGTTGCTTCTATTTTATCTTTTGTTTCATTTCTATGTTCAATTTTCATTTTATTTCTTAGACTCACTCACATGTTCTCCTTAAGGATTTCTTTGCTAGGTTTTTCTTTAAGTCAAAGGACGTGCTGTTAAGTGAGAATTTAAGGAGAAAATTTGGGCATTTAGGGCCCACATAGATGAGAGTCCTAAAAAAAAGGGGTGCTTGATGCGGGTATTAGAGCCAGGTGTATCCCACACATGGCCGTTGGGGTCTACACATGAAAGTACACAAGAAGGCACGTGGAGGATGTTAGAAATATGTGTCCTGACAAAGCCATTCACATAAAATATAAGCATAATTAATTAATTAATTAATTAATATTCTAACATCACAAGAATTTGTTTATTTATATGGGTAATTATTTGATCTCATGAGATGAGATAGGTGGTCCTCAGGTAACATA
>JAOXJP010226344.1:0-11508 GCA_025762735.1 Platanus orientalis | reverse complement strand
GGGATCAATTCACTTTTTGGAGGTGATGTGACATCCCAAAAAGTGAGTTGATCCCCCCTCTGAGTGGCCCTTGAGGGTGGGTGTCCCAGGTGATTTCACCCCAGTCAGATTGGATGTAATTTGGATCAATCTAACAAACATACTGGTTTATCCAATCATTCCAACCCGGTGGTTGGGATTTTGCCAAACCCAACCAGAACCGTCTGACCCACAAAAAATGGGTTGCCACCCTTATTAAAGGTATTGGTGGAAGAGTGCTGAGAGTCCCCAGAAAAAAAAAAGAAGTTAGTTCCAAGGGAAATGAAAGTACGGAGAATAAGCTTGTAGCAGTAACCAAAACTCCAAAAAGAATAGTCCTCAGAACGAGCTGAGTTAAAATGGTCATTTGGGAATTAGGATTATTACATCAAGAACCGAACGTTGAAGAGAGTTTAATTTATTTTTTTCATAGTCTATATCCCCGGAAGATTTTATAAAGCGAGATTCTAGCCTTCCACAATCTAAACTGCCTCCAAACTCCATACAGAGAGAGAGAGAGAGAGAGAGAGAGATAGAGAGAGAGAGAGAGAGAGAGAGGGGGTAAAAAGAGAAAAAAAAAGGGGGGAAAAGCCATCCCTAATGTGCCTCGCAGTTAAGAATCTCGAAAAACCATAGCAAAACCCAAGGACCCACCAAATAATCGAGTGTATTTTGAACCCCAAACCGCGACTTTTTTCTTTTCTTCCCACGGATTTCGATGCGGAGAACATGAACAACCACAAGTATCAAATATTCGATTCGTTTCCGGCGTAGTTAGAGCAGTTTCTCATGGCTAAGCGAGTATACCAAGCCTGGAAAGGAAGCAATGTAAGTATTTCTAATTTTCTAATTTTCTGTTCTTAGGTTGAGTTCACCACTCGGGTGTCTACGATCGAAGTATTAAGTGGTGGGTTTTGGTTGATCTCACAGTATTTGAATTGGGTTGGATTCGATTTGGTGTTTTTTGAGAATATTAGTACTTGGGTAGGTTTTGATTTTGTTAACTTTGTTCTAAAATTGGAATGTTTTGATCGACTGAGCGCCTTGTTTGGTTATTATTTGAATTGGGTTTTGGTTAGGTTGCCTGCTTGTTTGCTGGTTCGCCTTTCTGTTCTCTTTCTCAATAAGTATCTGCCTTAGTTTTGTTTTGGGTATGGAATGTTGGGTGGCTTTCTTCGGAATGGAACTTGTACTAGGTTTATAGGGAGATTTAGTGAGAAAATTAAGGTGGGGAAGATATATCTCCTGGTGCTACTAGGCCAAGACCATTACCATATCATTTTGTTTCAAATTTTGGATCTGAAAGGTAGTATCAAATTTGTCTGATAAGATCTATAATGATGGTCATACCTTGTAAGCATGGTGGGAATTTATCTTTAAGCAGTTACCAGGTGATGTTTGGGCAGCAGGCAAACTTTTGAAATGGTCAATTTTGAAGTTGAGATGTACAGTCTAGTTATAGTGTTCACCCTAGAAGCAATGGGCTGCAAACAAGGATTTTCTGCCAGCTGCTTATGTAAGACTTCCTTGAGGTATCAATAAACCAAATGATGTTCAATAGGACTCAGTGGTTGGGATGGTGAGACTATCAATTACCACTATTTGATGTCTATCAGTTTGAAGTTTTATGGAACTCATTACAGCTTTGTTGATTGGTATTCCACTATATATCATGCATTATCTACATATCATTCGCTCTTGCAGATTCTGGCTTCAATTATTAGAATTTTGGATGTTGTAATAAGTAATTTTATCTGTAAAGGCATTAGTGGGTGCCTGGGTGGAAGGTCTTGTCCGGTGGAATAGGACCTGGTGTTTAGGGGAAAGGGACAAGTCTGTGTAATGATTAGTGGCCTCAGTGAGGTTAATTGGATTATTTGAGTTTACTGCTTATAGAAAGTAAAAATGATTCTGAAGGGTTTTGTAGAGTGTTATACAGTGGCTGGAATCTTTATTGTTTTTTCAGTAGTAAAGTTTCAGGAAATTAAGAGAGCAATACTCTGTCCAGAAAGGAAATTACATGTAGTATATCTTATGGTGATAGAACCAGGTTTTGGAAGGGTGTGTGGTATCCTGAGGAGCCACTTGTTGTCTTTTCTTGATCTAGGTTCTCACACTCAAAAAATGCTGAGATTAGGGATATGTTACAGTAGTCCAGGGACACATATTGAGAGAAGTGTGCTTGACAAGGAATATTTTTTATTGCCTTGTCATCGCACCTAGAAGAGATGTATATTTCTAATGTAGGGATTGCCTAGGGAAAAGACAATAACCACCTGCTGTAGGTGTTTAACAGGGGCTAAAACAAGATGAAATATTAACTAGGGTAATTCTGGAATTTCTGGTCTGAATATGTGAAAAGACTAAAATACCCCTGGTTGTGCATCAGAATTTTCAAAGTTTTACTGGTGGATTTTGACGCATATAAGGGGCTTATAGCCAAAATTTCATAATTTTCTGATGATATTTGATTAATCAAATTACATAAATAACAGTCACAAGAACACTTCAATGGAAGAAACCTCAGAACAGTGGTGTATGAAAATTCAAGAATAACTGACAGAAATCAAAGGGGAATTTAATGGGATTTGTGGGTTTGAGAGAGGAATGATAAGGGAATAAACCCCCCCAAAAAAAGCAAGAGAAAGGGAACGGTATAGGAGACAAAGTCTCAGGTGATGTCTGAGTTGTTTGTTGAGGAGGTGTGGGGGTATAGAACCTCTGCTTGGGTGGTGCTTTCTTGGGGGCTTGAGGGGGTATTCTCATAATTTGGGATGATAGAAAGATCGAGGTTCTGGAGCATGAAATTGGGGCCTTTTTGGTGTCTATCAAGTGTAAATTGGGATTGTTTGACAAGGAATGGGTGTTTGTGGGGCTTTATGGTCCTCCGAGGAAAAGCAAAGTGGATGATTTCCTTGTAGAATTGGATGACATAAAGGGCTGTTGGAACTTGCCGTGGTGTATTGGGGGAGATTTTAACTTGGTGAGATTTCTTTTGGAAAGAAAGGGTGATAGGTGGAGAGATGTCTTGATGGATCTGTTTGGGGAGTTTATTGGAATGTAGAATCTAATTGATAGTCCTCTAAAAGGGACTACTTTCACTTGGTCTAACTTTTAAGACCATGCTTCTTTGAGTAGCATTGACCGATTCCTGTTTTGTGTTGAGTAGGATGATTTATTTCCTGATTGGTCTCAAGTGGCATTGCCTAGAAATATTTCGGATCATAACCCCATCATGTTGGAGTTTAATAGGCCATTCGGGGGTCCGCTCCTTTTCAAGTTCGAGGAGATGTGGTTTCTTGAACCTGATTTTCTTGAGGTGGCGGAAAGAGAGTGGAATCTTGTGGTTTATTCTGGAAATCTCTCTTACATCAATTAGTGTCTCAAACCCTTTAAGGATCCTTTTAGTGTGTCCTTTCCAAATTCCCTAAGAAAGATCCAAGGGGCAAATCTTCCAAAGTAAGCACCATCCATCCTTAACATGGAAAAAAACTGGTAACTAGAAACCAAGAGTTCATATTACTAAAAAAAATCCAAGAGTTCATTACTGAGTCTGACATGCCAAGATAACTTCAAAGAGATAAACCAAAATCACAAAACCCTGCAATGCTTGTGTCACTACCTCTTCTGGTTACAACAAAAGAATCATTTACAAAGAAAATGAAACCTCGGATTGTATCAGTAACTACTTCTAAGCCAAATAATGCCATCCAATAAACACCCAGATCTTCTGTCAAGAAGCCAACTTATTAGCCACTCCTCAACACATAATAGATTAATCCAACAATAATGACCCACTATTCTGCCACTTCCAAGCTGTACTGGTCCTTAAAGTTTTTGAGTATGAGGGTCTTTATATTGAGGTCGACATGTACTCACTCTTCATTGAAGTTTTGGAATAAAATTTTGGTGTTTTGAAACACCCACGAGTGGGCCTTTTCTCTCTCCCCTCTTCACCCCTTCTCTTGGTTGAAGACCTTCTTTCTCTATTCTTTTCCTTCTCCATTCTATCTTCTTTTTCTTCCATTCTCCGTTACCTCTTCTTCCTTGTTCCAACCTTACCCATGGTTCTGATCTCCTCTACCTTCCCCTATCATCTTCTTCCCTTCCTTTACTTCTCTATTAATAATACTGTTGAACCACATTGAATTCTGCTGATATACAGTCTGGAAGTTTCTGAGGCATATTATAATCCCATTGGACATCATATAGAGAATATTTCTGGGTACTCTTCCAGCAGAATCGCACCCTACAAAAAAAGGAAGTTTGAACTCTGTTTTATTCAGGTTAGTTATTTATCTTAATCTTCTCACAATTCCTCACGTTCTCTGAGAAACACAGCTCTAAGGTCTCCTTTATTGATTTCTATTGTTTATTATTTTAAGGAAAATTCGGCCACCCATACTTTTTTTTTGAATGATAATGAGAGTTTTATTGAAAAACAAGAGCAGAACAATAAACACAAAGCATCACCCAGAAGGTGAAAAGGAACAAAAGCAAAAGCAACACAACCACAGAAAATAGAAAAGCCACACAACCCCAATCCACACCCAAAAACAGTTTACAACTCTTAACACCATAAGGAATACCACTCCCCTTCAATAAAATCCTCTTTAATCAAGCACCAACCAAATAGACCACAATAAATGGATAAGATCAGCTCCTCCATACTCATCATCTTGCCTTAAAATTTTTTGCTTTCCTTTCCTTCCAAAGGCCCCAACAAATGGCCCCCAGAAGCGCCACCCAAATGATAGCAGACAAAACCTCCCGATCCTGGATCTACCATCCTTAAATCAACACATGAAAGTGGATAAGAAAAGACTAAGAGATCTTAAGATGCGAGAGAAAAAAACCCTAAACCATAGCTACCATATCACAATGCATAAGCAAATGGTCCACTGACTCCTCCTCCTTTAAACACATGACACATTTGTTTGCCAAATTCCATCCTCTACTTTGTAAGTGATCCAAGATGATAATTTTATCAAAAAATGCAAACCAAAGAAAGAGCGACACTTTTGAGGGGATACCTTGGATCCAAACGTCTTTATGGGGAAAGAAAGACTAGTCAATATCCAATTCCATATAAAGAGACTTAGGGGTAAACCTATCTTTGGAGGATATGATCCACTCCCAACCATCTTGAAGAGCCGGATCAGGCTTAATACCTTCAAACACCCTAAGCAAACCAACAAACTCTCCCACCTCCCAATCATTAAATTTCTACGACGTTTAAGAATCCATATATTCCCTACAATATCAAAGGAATCTACCACCATATCCAAGGGATCAAGAGCAGTAGAATATAGGACCCTAAAAGACTCCTTAACCGAATGCTTACGGGCCTACCTATCCTCCCAAAACCTAATCTCTCTACCGGACCCAACTTTGAAGCAAATGAAATTCCAAAAGATATCGTTCACCTTCTGAATGGACTTCCAAATCCTATAACCATATCTTGATGTAGCATGCATGTAGGGTAGTAAGTGTGATGCGAACATCATGACCGAGATGATCATTGGTCCATGCGCACAACTGTTTTAGTACATTTTTTTAAATTTTCTTTATGTTAATTATGTCTCATGTAAAGAGGGCACATAATTTTGAGGGTAGATTTGTTTTTATTTGCTTATTTAGGGTATTTTCGTTATTTCTTATATTTAGAGGGTAATTTTGGGAGGCGTTATTTGTTTCTTGGGGGTATTTTAGGCTTATTTGTGATTAGGTTGTAATAAACCTAGCGGTGGGGGCTATAAAACACCTCACACGACCTAGGATTATTTATGCAATGAATATTTGAAAAAAAACATGCTTCACGGTTGGATGTCTTCTTCTTCCTTCTTTGAATACAATTCAAGAACCATAAAACCCTGGAATGGGTCTAGGTGTAATCCTAGTTTAATGGTAGTAGTAGAGGCTACTATCTTCCCTTTGAGTCAAAGGTCTCCTACCTCTTCTTATTTTTCATATTTTATTTTCAATTTTTTTTTTATAGGTTTCTTAGTTGCTGAATGCTATCCATCTTCTGAAGAAGGCTCAACAATCTATTGAGACAAAGTATTAGGTTGATTTGAAGCTTCCCTAAGAGGCACCTATATTGGACGATCCATCACTAAGCAAATCCCTTAAGAAAAATTCAGTTTTTGAGATTGATTTCTTGGACCAAGTCTCAGCCAGGGGTGACTATGCGGCAACCCACCATTAGAAGATTGACTCCCAGCTTCATACCTTCAACTTGCTTGCTGATTTGGCTCCTTTGGGGAGTTCTACATATTTGTATGATCCCCCTCAACCAATTTCTTGCAGTGTCGAAACTTTTATAGAGGGCCCCACCACTTTTCAAAAGTCCGAGACGTTAAAACAGGGTTTTGGAGCTATTTTGGAAAATCTGATCTCATATTCTATATATAAGGGATTTCGTTGGGAGTTTTACAGGGTTATGAGACACCCTTGGGCGATCCTTGTTGCAGCATCTCACATCCGGAAATCTTCTCTTCATTGAAATCCCACCTAGGGATACTCTATAGGGGCGGTAGCATCACTTTCTCACAGCTGATCTCAGAACTTCTCAAAACCTTGAAGCTAGATCTCTAATCTCTTAAGGTTTGGTTCATACATTACTCTAAGGCTGCAAGGAGGGGAGTCATACACTATCAGGTTCAGTTCTCTCCCTTTTAGTTTGGACTGAGTATCTCTACAAGTGTGATTTAACGGCTGTTATGGTATATGCTAGTAAACTGTGGGCTGATTGATTGAACCTATCCCTAGTATTTGTGGACTGATTTTTTTCATATACTCCTGCCTAAACCTCTCTACACCTTATGCCTAGCCTGCCTATAACACTCCTAGCTTGATTTATCTCTTTCCACTTTGTTATTTTTTTCACCTTAATCCCTTTTACATCACTTTAACATCATCTGAAATTCTGGACAGCAACTTAACATTCTTTGTGATCTCTTATTTAACGGTTATCTTACTCATATTGTTAGGTTTAATTTTGTCTAGTGCTTTGTAAGCTTTAACTCTTAATATGCATGATGAATTTAATTCAAAGACTCACTTGACTTAGTGTGTAAATATGTAAGTAGGAATTTTGTTTATGTTGTATCATTACTTTTACAATTTTATTCCTAACTCCTTGTGCATACACCCATTAGCCTACATGTATGCTGCATCAGTGTGTGTGCTTAGGAGATAGGAGTAAAACTAATAAAGTAATGAAGAAAAATAAACAAGATTCTTACTTGTAAGTTCACTTGCTAATTCAGGTAGTTATCAAATTAAGCTCAACATGCAATAGAAGAATTAGTGTTTACAAAATTAATAACAATTGAAGACCTAATTAATATGCTTGGATCATTAGGAAGATACAAAATTTAGTAGTGAGGAAAATTTAGGCAATGCCCAAAAAGTGCCTAAATTATGCCAGAACTAAGGGAAACATGCCAAATAATTCTATGAATGGTTTGATAGGCCTAAAGATGGATTTAATAATATATTTAGGCAATCAGAATATTGTATGGGTGATCTCTGTTTAGGTTAGGAAATTGTAAACTCAGATTTAGACCATATGCCACAACATGCCAGAAAGTCTTACTTTTAAGAATTTGAAAAGAGAACCAAAATTGAAAAACCAATACCTGATTTTGATGTCGAACAACTCCTTGATGATATTAAGGAAGATTGTGAACAATGTCCATGGCCGTAAGGATCGATTTTGGGATTTCCAAAATTTTCAAAAATTTGGCAACCTTAGAAGGCAGTGTCGCTTGCCCCTGGAATCTTTGACTGGGGTTTTGATTTGGTGAAGCTTTTCTGAAGTGGGACATCACCTCTAGGATCGCCTAGGGGTCTATTGTACCCAGGAAGAAGCCATTCGAACAAAACTCCCGTATTTTTATGTTGGGGGCATTCTCGTACAAACACTCTTTTAGCCTGTTTTCACGCTTGGGAAGGTCTCCAACGGCTAAAAAAATTCAAATATTCAAATTTCCAATGGTCGAATACTTGTTGATGGATCACGTGGGAGTGGAGAATACCTTAGAGAAGGCCACACGACTAAAGCTCGCCCTAATTGGAGTCAGCAAACTTTCTCATGAAATCACTCTAGTGCTGATGCTTCATGCCTGGTAGTTATAAAATCCACTAAACGTCTTCAAAATCTGATAGTTAAAGTGGTTGGATGGATGATGTAGGATCATACAGGGGTGATGGAGACTTGGAGAAGAGCCCTTGACAAAAGCCTGAGTATTTGGAGAACTGTGTGCAATCTCGTGCAAGTTGCTCAGGTGTTGTATTCATGCCTGGGGAGACCTATAGTCTCTAGAACTCTTTCGAATCAGCAGGATCAAGAGGGAGGCAACTAGAAGTGGCATCGCCTGCTCCTAGAGGATTCCCTGGATGTATCTGATCAATCACCTTTGACCCAACTGTTGGTGATGAATTCTTCAAAGCTCACACAGTTATCAACAATAATACATTTGAAAACAAATAGAAAAATATAAAGGGGAAGAAGAAGATGGGGGACCTTTAACCCAAGGGGAGGAAGTGACCTCCATCACCAGCGTTAAACTAGGTAGGGGCTTAGTCCCATTCTAGGGTTTTAGGTCTCCATCATGCTAGCACCATGTGGAAGAAGAAGAATTGTGAGACAAATTTCAAAATTTATTGCATAATCATAATGGCTCGTCGTGGGCTCTATAAATAGAGTCCCACAGCCAAGGTTATGTACATTAAATAGAAGGTTAACAAAAACACCCCTTCTCTACTACTCTTGTGACAAAAATATCCCCTAACTACAAATAATAACAAAAATACTCCTAAACAACTTCTAAAGATTGAAATACCCTCACAAACATGTGTCCCCCTCCAATAAGAGACATAACATAACATAACATAAAATAAAAGACTCTAATGAAACCACAACATAGGCACATCTCTCCTGCGCCTCCTCTAGTAGACCTAGAACTTGCGCTTGGACTCGATGTCCTCATCATATCTCCCCTGCACTCCTTTGCTTTCCCACTCCGAGACCAAACCAAAACGAGAGGCCACAACTTTACGCCATAAGCTCTCTTTCCACCCCAAACCTCCAAAGCCACTTAGCTGGCAAGACCCTGTTATGACTTCTAATTGATCTCACCCCATTTCCCTTATAACACAAAGGTCTACAGATAGTCTTCCAATCAACAAGATGATAACAATGATAACTATCATAATTATTTCATAAGAAATTATGAAATTTAGACTCAATTTTATTAGCCACCGAAGCCGGAATGGTAAAGAGAGACAAGAAGTAATTCGGGATAGAGGCCAAAGTGGACTTCAACAAAGTCAATCTATTTCCTTTAGATAAAAGGGAAGCTTTCCATGTTTCAAGGCAAAACTCAATTCTCTCAACAATTGGCTTCCAAACCAACGTAAGGTTTATGGCTAGCTCCCAACGGTAAACTCAGATACGTCGAAGGCAAAAAACCAATTTTATGACCCAAGATCCACAACAACTGATCCATATCCGGAATATCCCCACCTGAAACAACTCACTTTTAGCCAAGTTTATATTCAACCAAGTTTATATTCAGGCTCAACACTGCTTCGAAACAACGAAGAAGACACCTTAGAAAACTTAATTGTTTCAAATTCGCATCACAAAATATCATGGTATCATCAGCAAACTACAAATGAGAGACCCTAATTCCCCCGTCTCCACCAAAAAACCATCAAAAATAGGAGGGGGGATAATGGGTCACCTTGCCTAAGGCCCCTCGAATTTCGAAAGAACCCCACCAGGCTACCATTCACCATAATTGAAATTTTTTCCTATCTAATGTAATAAAAAATCCAACTTATCCACTTAACCCTAAACCCCATTCTATCCAGAACATAATCTAAGAAATTCCAATTAACATGATCATAAACCTTCTCCAAATCAAGCTTACAAATCAAACCATTTCTTCCCAAAGCCCTCTTATACTCGATACACTCGTTGGCAACAAGAACATTGCCAAGAATTTGTCTACCTTGAATAAACGCACTTTGAGGCTAAACAATGATGCCATTCATAACAATTTCAATCACGAAGTGAGAGTCTTAGAGATGATCTTATAAATATTACTCAACATACTGATGGGGCGGTAGTCTTTCAACTCCTTGTCATTATGCAACTTAGGAATAAACGTAATAGAAGTGTTATTCAGATGATCATAAAACTCTTCCAAGTAATAAAACTCCCAAAACACCTTCATTAAATCCCCTTTTATAATGTCCTAGCATTTCTGGAAAAATGAGATAGTGAAACCATCTAGACCAGGCGGCTTATCCCCTTTCTTCTCTGACAACACCCCCCAGACCTCTTCAGAAAATGCCCTTTTCACCGTACTTTTCTCATTAGCCGGAATATGGTCAAAATCCGTACCATTAAGCATCGGTTTAAAAGAAATATCTTCCTTGTATAACTTGACATAAAACTCTTCCACCTTTGAATGAATATCCCCTTATCATGGGACCAAAGACCATTAATCGTCAAACCCAGAATACTATTGGCACTCTTACGGGAGGAGGCCAATTTATGGAAGAATTTGATAATTCAATCCCCTTCCTTTAGCCATTGAATCCTTGAACATTACCACCAAAACGTCCCCTCTTTGATGGCTAACAGGAGAAATTCTTTTCTCATAGAACCACACTCAACTCTTTCTTCCATTGACAAAGAGTTCACTTTTTCCACTAATTCCAATTCTTTAATCCTCTTACAACACATCTCCATGTAAGCCTTAAGCGAGCCCCCTGAATTCTTCTTCCACCTTCTCAAAAGACACTTTAGAGCTTTCAATTTCAAGGACCAATGACCCATAAATTATGCAAAATCTGGAAAAATCGAATGGCCAGGCTAAGTTTTTGTTAGCTAAGATGAACTGGATATTTATAATTGTATCGATCAGGTCTAAACATGAAAATTTTAAAGAAAAATAATGATTTTAATATTTTTTATCTAGTGATACAGGACACAAAACATCCTATATAGGGCTTATGCAAGGATATTTTAGGTTTTGTTTGGCAACAATTTATAATTATGTTAGTTTGGGTTACTCTAGGTTAGCTTCTTGTTGGCCTTTTAGGGGTTGTTTATTTATTTCAAAGTAGAATGTCTTATTTATTCCAATTTTTGATTTAGTGCCAAAAGCAAATGATTTGGTTCTCTAATAACAAATTGATGTAGGATCAATTGTTTTAAAAATAATAGAAAAACAAAAAAAAAGAATAGAGAAAGAGAAGAAGATACCAACTAGAGTTACCCTAGTTTCCCAGGCAGTAACACCTATGGTTCAAGGCAATCACACCTTGGGTAGAAACATTCACACTTCCCAGAGCTGTTTATCAATTTTTCTTCATACTTTTATTCAATCAATCATTTAGTAATAATAATATTTTAAGTTACAAAGTTAATATATAGCTTTTACACTTGAAACCTCTAAGTCCCACTCTAAT
>JAOXJP010226343.1:0-11508 GCA_025762735.1 Platanus orientalis | reverse complement strand
GGACCCACACTTGGGTTAATTTGTGAAGAATTTGGAAGCTTACAAGGTTTACATCAAAAGGGGGGTTTGCTACAATTCGGAGCAAAACTGGAGCTATTTTGAGCCACTTTTTATTTTTGGAGGCATGTGGGGCCCACTTTCCCATGATTTTGAGATCACATGTGGACACCTTTCAATACAAGACATGTGGCTTTACTTTATTTCATGTTTTAGAGTTTTTTTATTTTTATTTTTTTAATTTAATTTTAAAGCTTTATTTACTGTTTTTATAGCTTTATTTAAAAAAATTTAGGCTTTTTTCCTCATGAAGGGCATATTTGTAATTTTTGATTTTTGTGGCCTTTTGTGTAAAATAAGAAAGTAGAGGGGTTTGTTTTGGTTGAATAAGTGCATGTGCACATTAGGGAGTTTTTATTTATTTATTTTGCTTCTCTACTTTGTTTGGGCTAATTTTCAATTTAGATATAATGTAATTAGGTTTTTTTTTATTATATATATGAAGAAGGGAAGGGTGTTTGTTGTTGGAATAAGGCTGTTTGTTGTTGTATATGAAGCAGGGAAGGGTGGTCAAAACACCCAGAATTTTGAAAAGAAAAAAATGTGAAAGTCTTGCTCTCCTTTCTCTCACAGTCGGCTACTTCTCTTGGAGTTCTTGCTTGGGAATCTCCTTGGTCTACCTACAAGGAGCAAGAGTTGGTGATTTCTCTTGTAGGGGTTGTTGATTTCCCCAGGTACTTATCTCTTCTTTATCTTCTTCTCCTCATCTTTTTTCTGGATTTCTTGCTTCCTCTTTGCTACCCATTACCATTAACCTATCTTTACATCATTTCCTTCATCCCTACAACTTTCTCATACCATTTCTCACACGTCCCTTGCTCTCCACACAAAAATCCATCTTTCCTGACTCCTTTTACATCTCATGGTTAACCACAGCTTGTACAAAACCCAGAAAAATCAAGAAACATCAAGAACTCATCTCATACCCCACCCTTTGGTCCCATACTTACTCCTTACCATTCGGACACCATAAGCTGACCCCTTTACCCAACTTTTGTATCTAAACCATAATCCCTATCGTTCAAATTTTCTGTCTTATTACAATCACAGACAAATCCCATTTAAATCCCATTCTTGAATCTGAAATTTGTTAAGAATTCTGACCAGCAGCCTATTTACTTACCTTCTATGGTAATTCTCTCAAAGGACATACTTCTAGTTACCTGTGGTTAACCCTCTTCATTACCCCTCACTGTTTTGGGGTTAGACAAATCAAACCGTAAGACTTTTGACTAATCAGATACGCCTCTACTGTCTAAAATCATCCTGCTGTGGAGTTATTTGAGCACCAAGTGTTTGGTCAAATTCCTAAAAGAGGTACACTTACTGATTTTTGAGTCCTAGTGGGTTATTGGTTAAAAACATGTGTTGAGGCCTCCCTTCTAAGGTGTTGTTGGTGTTGGTGGATTGATAAAGTATTCCTAACGGTGTTGTATCAACTTGTGGGTTGATGTGCACTTTAACTGTTTGAAGAAAGTTCATATTGAATGTGATCACTAGTGCTACTTCCTATTGGCTAGAAGACTTGCTCCGAAACTATTTCAGTCATTGTACTACATCACTTACCTTTCCACCTATTTGGGTCTCTTGTTGGGTTATCTAAATATGCGTGGGATTCAATTTTGGAAAGAGTGGAGAGGAAATTAGAGTTTTGGAAGGTTTATTTTCTTTCATAAAGGGGGAGAATAACGCATTAAGAGCTCACTGGATAAAATTCCTAACTATTATCTTTTTCTCTTCACGATCTGAGCCTTTGTTGCAACGAAGTTGGAGGCGTGTTTTAGAAACTTCCTTTGGAATGATAGAGAGGGAGCTTGAAAGTATCATTTAGTGGAATGGAGCAAAGCCTTTGGACCTTTGAATCGGGGTGTTTTGGGGACTAGGAAGATTTAGAAGGATAATGAGGATCTTTTTGGTGTGGTTGTGGTGTTTGGTTTTGAGATCGATAGTCTTTGGAGGAAAATGGTGATTGCTAAATATGGTTTGGAGTAGGCATGGTTGCCTAAGGAGCTACGTAGGATCATAGTCTAGGGATTTGGAAGTTGATCATGAAAGGTAAGGAGGATTTTTGGAAGCTAATTAGGTTTAATCTGCACTCGGGTGAGGATGTCAGATTTTGGGCGGTGAAACCATTCTTAGGGACTCTTTCCCTCGCATCTATAATCTAGTTCAAAACAATGAAAGAGTGTTTATAGATTTCTTTGTTCATAATGATGGAGCTAGGGAGTGGAACATGTGCCTAAGGCATAATCTGAAGGATTAGGAGGTGGAGTTTTCTAGGTTCCTAGGTGAACTTAACAAGAGGAGGCCAATTCCAAGTGAGTTAGATAGATGGTGGTAGATCAAAGATGTGAGAGGGGTTCTAAGACAAATCCCATTATGGTGCTATGGGTAGCATGATGTTTGTCCTTTTCCCCATAAGGTGGTTTGGGATTCCAAGGCTCCCTCAAAGGTGGCCTTTTTTGTGTGGACAGCTACCTTGAACAAAACTCTCACTTTGGATCAGTAGAGGTTGTTACTTGGCAAACCATTGTGTACTATGTAAATTGGAGTCAGTAGACCGCCTGTTTTTGCTTGCTTGGTGACCCATCAAGTGTGGGACTTTTTCCTTCACCTTAACATAAGTTGGGTGTCCCTTGACCTATTTAGGGTTCTTATTTCCGGTTGGACGATTAAGGGTTTGGAGGACATTTCGAAAACTGTTTGGGAGTCTCTCCCTGGTGCTATAAGTAGGGTCTTTGGAAGGAGCAAAATAAGGTGTTTTCTGAGGAAAGCTTGATTGTTTTGGCTTATGGTTCTATTTTTTATATGGTCTTCATTTTAAAGGATTTTGAGGATTCGATCGTTCCAGTAAAACGTGGTGTGTTCTAATTTTGGTCGCTTTTACGTGAGAAGGGGACCACCCTCTAAGCGTAAGTTTTGGTTGTCGTCTGTGGGGGTTGTGGACTTGATCCCTTGTGTTTGGTCATAGTATTTTTCTTTCTTTTCTACTTTTGTTGTTTCATCTTTGTCTTCTTTTGCTATTTGTTTTTATTTTACCTCCTCGGTGAAATCTGTTATTGCTTTCCTCTTTATGAGTAGCCTTATTCAGAAATTAAAAAATTAAAAAAAAAAAAAAAAACTGCCATATATGAGAGCTATTTCTATACATCTTAAATATCATGTGATGGTTTTAAAAATTTTTATAGTTACTGATGTGCTGAGGATATCTTGCCACGTGGCTAGGTTTGAGTGTACCAGTGTAGGAAGAGAGTTCCCCAGAGCCTTTATATGGACCAAGGATTGTTCGGAGTCCATTGCTTCGATCGGAAGGCGATTCAGAGCTAATTTGAGCATGACGCTCTTTTCGAGGCATGTGGGGTCCAATTGTCCATGTGGTTGGGTCCACATGTGGGTGTCATCAACGTAGCATAATTGGTCTTTTATTTAAGCTTTATGAGTTATTTTCTATTTTTCTGCATTTTATTTTGATTTTTTTGGAATTTTTTAGCTATAGTAGCTTATTGGTCATTTTCTAACTTTTGAGGGGCGTGTGTGCAAAATCAAAATTTAGGGGTTTTAGTTTGGGCGAATAAGTTTATGTTGCACGTAGGAGAGTCCTTTATTATCTAGCTTTTGTTTCTTTTATTTTATTTTAGAAACCTAATGTTATTAGGATTTGATATTTTTATATAAATAAATAAGGCTGGTTGTACAGTCCTAATTCACACAGAAGAGAAAAAAAAGATTTCGTTAAAAGCTATTGCTCCCTTCTTCTCCAGCCGGCTCCCTCCTCCCATAGGTTGCTTTCTTGTTTTCTCTTGGTGTGCCTACAAGAGGCAATGTTGGTAATTTCTTTGCAAGGAGTTGGTGATTTCCCTAGGTATTTCTTCTATATATCTTCTTCATCTTCTTCCTCTTCTTTGCTATTTTTTCTGGTTTCTCCATCAAGGACTTGCAGCCCACAGCTTTCCTGAACTTCTAATACCACAAACTTCATTCCCACAAACCCATACACCATCCGAAAGTCCCTACAACCATTCCTTGTTTCCACCCACCAAAACCCACACTATTCCCATAACTATCATCACACGGCTACCCTGTCAAAACCCCAAAACCAGAAAACCCAAACCCTGCAAGAACTTTGCAACGTAAACCTAAACCCATCTCTTGGTTTCCTCATAGTTGCTGGACACCCTATAAACATCTCCCCTTCGGTCTTTTATAAAGAAAACCAATTCTTTATAAAGATCTCAACTGCTGTCCCATTAAAACCCTGTAAATCTGTGTTCCCCTAAATTTGAAAACCAAGAAACACAAGAATTATGCCTAAACCAATCTAGAGTCTTTCCCCATACCCATTGGTCACCTTAAAATCCCTTTTCCCATCTTACTTTCCATTTAAATTAACTCCTTTTGTCCCCACACTCTTTGTTGCCCTTGTGATCTTTTCAAACCCATAAAAGAACCCAATCGACTGACCCCTTGCTTGTCCAAAACCCATTCAGTTCAACCCTTTTATCAGACCTTTGTTCTGCCCAGAAATTTACAACAGCAATTATATTGTTCAAGAGGAAATAATAACCAAGGATTTGCATCCCTATTGTCAAGGCAGAATACACAACCTTCCTTTGTGTGTTTAGGTTGATCAAGCTACAATCCTAAGGAGGGCAATCCCATTCAGCCAGCTCTTCCTCTGTATTTTTGGGTGTGATTTATTCAAGAAAGATACATTCTAAATAACTGGTTGCAATAGCTCTTCACATGAAGGAGTACTCTTGGTTGTGATTTGGACTGAAGTTGGAAGGTTCACAGTGAATTTGGCTTCCGAAGTTTACTGTTTTGAAAGATTAGCACTTCAAGTGCTTGAGGAAAGGTCTGAGAGAGTGATCATCCATCACCCTAGTTGTTGGCATCAAGTTCTGTTCCGGAGGGCTTATACACTATCACATACTACTTTCGTCTTGTCTAAGGTGTCTCCTTCCTATTTACACTCATTATTTGTTGTTCTCATTTTGACATTTTTTACAGTCTATATATGGTCAAATAGCCATTAAGCCTTTTTAGTCTTGCTGCCTGCACCCATAATCACCCACTACAACACCTAGTATCCTCTTAGACTTGTTTATTTTTGCTTACTTAACCTCTAGTACAACTCCGCCAATGTTTGCATCTTCAGACATTGCCGGTCCCAAGCCCGGATAAAGGTGGAGGGTGGCGTCAGGTTGAGAGCCGGCCTTAATAAACTACTCAAACCTTAAACAGCCTCTAGTACACTTTATCACATCCATATACACTTCCTTTATTTGTTGTCCAGTCATAAACCCAATTCCTTCTTACCCATTTTTATACATTTTTTTTACAGGTCTTGACTATTTAATTTGTTAACTAGTTTCTAATTTGGTCGGTAGCTTTAATTTTACATAATTAGTTCTTACTTTTCTTTATTTTATTAGGTTCTTATCTTGTTTGGCTTAAGTTAACTCATCACTTGATCTTTCCTTTTGATTCTTTCGGAGCAATTGATAGAATAGGAATCTAGTTTATAGTGTTGCCTAGTTTAGAATTATTGACTTGTTTACATGCATACTACATCATGATGTTTGTTTTCTAATTGATTAAGGCTTTTTAAATTGAGTTCTTATTTTTCTGCAGCTGGTTATTTGATTGAGTTTTTATTTTATTCAATTGATTGGATTATGTATTCTTAAAGTTACATTGCTGTTGCTTTAATTAGTCATAATTGACTGAATTATCTCTATCAATTTTACCCTATAATTTCTCACAGCTGATATTTTAGGAGAAGTGTTTGATTGGCTATTTGTTTGGGGTTGAATTTTATTAATTATTTCATAAGCTTTTGACATTGTTTAAGGGCCCATTACTTGCAGATAAATGGATTTGATCTTTATTAGACAGTTAGCCGCCCTTTTTCTTGCATATGTGGGTCACTTGTGGAGTGACCACAAAGTGTTCCACCTAGGAGAACATTTTGAACAAAAAATACTCATAAACGCACACTTTTTTTTTTCCTTCACATCAGTATATATTTGCTTGACCACCTGGACCAGAGTTTATACTTGACTAATTTTTGCCCACTGCTTTCTCTATTTCCAACCGGGTGCAGGTATGTCCAGAACTACAAGGAGAAGGAGAAGTTGGAGCACAGGTACTGAAGTTTATGGACAACTTAATGTGTTTCTACTTTGATGGAAGAGCTTGGAATTTTCTTCTTTAGTCAGCAATGAGTGCTGAAGTTATCCACAATTGTGGTTTATGTTCAACTGTGACCAGATTCGTGGCAAATTATTGCTTGCTTCCATGTTTGAGTTACTGTGAATTCCAAACCATTCAATAAATTTGTGGTGGTTGCCTTTTGATACTGGAATGTCATGTAGAAGGTGGGATCCAATCTTTTACAGTTTGTGATGGAATGGAACACCTTTTGGATATGCTGTAGACAAAAAAGTTTAGTCTGCTTGTTAAGATTATTCATCTTCTTTATAGCGTGTATTTGACTACAGCTACCCAGAAGAATGGTTAGGATTAGCTGAACCAATGTTTTTCCCAGTAAGTCGCATGTTAATTGGACAGGCTTGGTCACTAAGCACGGTGATGCACCGAGATACGACGCATCACATTCTTGGTAGTTTATCTCAGCACAGTACAGCCAATGTGGGTTTGCTAGTCATATGTATATTTTGCCATCTGAGTCCCTAAAATTATTTTCAAGAAGCAAATACGAGGGTAGGGCATAGTTTTGCTCTATGCGTGGCTAGGTCAATTTATGTTAGTATCAATGGGGCATGGTATTGCCCATGCGTGTCTGGGTCAATTTAGTCTTTCCATCAATGGGGCATGGTATTTGCTCATGCGTGACTGGGCTAATTATGCTTTGGTTTATATGTTTATCTACTGTCATACTTTTGGATGTTGAAAATACATTAAAAGGCAATTATCCAGAAAACAGTTGAGTCGTCACACTTGGCCATTGAGCAACCTTCAATCTTCCAAATTAACATTAATTACTATTCCAAATCCAATCATGCTCTGACCAACATTTGTAACATCTGGATGGTCTCTCTCTCTCTCTCTCTGCGAAGAAATACTTTTGGGTTGTCTGGGCACAAAGAAACAGAAGTATAGTCTGGGTTTCTCATACTTAGTCGTGTCTCAGAGAAACAGGATTCACCCTTGAATGGGTTCCACCTAGGAGATTAGCTTAGATGAAAATCAACTTGAACAGATGGTTGTTAATATTGGTTAAAATTTGTGGCATAATCATTCTTCATAGTGGGACTTACGCAATGGTGGGTATTAATCCTCTCAACATGAGACGCGTGGTTACTGTCAATTTGGGGCTTTATTTGAGAGATCTTCTGTCAAGCAAAGGGTGGACATAGAATTGTTCAGTATCTACTTCTCCAAATTTTTCGATACATCTCATTTAATGAGATCTAGACCCATACAATTAAAGGGTGCCATGTATTAATTTTGTTGAGTTGAATTGATTTGTACAAAACGCCTAAAGGGTGTATTGGTGTTATAATATATATGTTGGAGATAAATATCCAATGTATTATTATCATGAAAACGCTCATTCTCAGACATGGTTTCGGATTTCTACTGGTTAATTATCTTTCTAGGGTTTTTTTTTTGGGGTAAAGTGTATACTCTTATTTATAATTAAGATGGAATACAAACATTTATGTCTTTTGTCAAGGTTTCGTATAATCAATATGGTGGTATACCAATCCAAACATTGATTTGCCTATGACTGCCATCCCTAGCTAATCTATTAGCTATATTATTTGAGTCTACAAACATGTTTAAAAGCTATGGAATCAATAGTAGAGAATATATTTTTGCAGTCCGTTATGCAGATTTTTATTTCAATGTGACATTCTTCCAAGGCTTCTTGTAAAGTTTGAATAACAATTAATGAGTATTCTTCAATGACGAGTTTGGTTGCTCCAAGGGCAGATGTTCATAGTCATGTTAAAGCTGCTTCACTTACAGTTTGTAGTGGTGAACTAGCAATTTTTCTTCCGCTTCTTACCATTATCATTTCTCTTTTGGCATTTCTTAGAATTATGCCCATTCCTGCACTATCCTTCTCCATTGAAAAAGCACCAACAAAATTTAACTTTAACCAATGCTCCTGTGGGGGGTCCCATCCTTCTTTATTGTTATTCTTGTCCTCCCTACTTGTTGGAGGATTTAAAGCTTCTAGTTCCTTTATTAATCTGCAATAAATTGTTAGGATAAGAGCCATATCATATTCTTTATTTTTAAAAACCATAGCATTCCTTTTTTTCCATATGAACCAGCATGTAATAGCAATTCTTTCACAGATCCATGATCTTTACTTATTTGTTACATTAAGTAGTATTAGCCAATATCCCATCCATACTTTAAAATTTCTCATTCCATCTTGTTTTGTTCTTATTGTAATTGTGATGCATACCACACTTTATCAATAAAGGGGCATGTTATTAGGCCATGTGATATAGTTTCCTCTTTGTTGTTGCAAAGTAGACATTTTGTATCCACATTTATGTCTCATTGGTAGAGCTTTATTACATGCTTTCTAGAGGAAGTGTTTAATTTTGGGGGCAATATTTAGATTCCATGTCTTAAATGATTAGAACTTTTAAGTATCATACTTCTCCAGTCGGAATGGAGAGATATCACGCCATTACCTAGCCCTTGACATGATCCTAGACAAAGATAAATACCTTTTTCAAGCTTGGTTTCACTTGTTAATTGTTAACTTCTATGGTTTTACAATATATCTATATACATTAAAGCAAAGGGTTGTCTAATTTCTTACTTTTTTGGAAAATTGTCTTATATCCCTTTTCATTTTTCTCCCTTAGTTGGATTCTAAAACGTCACTTCTCTCCTATTTGGTTATCTTTATTTTTTCTCAATTATATCTCTTTTATCCCTATTTTTCCCCTTTAGGATTTGCTACAAACCCTGCATGAACGAACAAGGTCCAACAGTTGAGGGGTGATACATCAACATCAAAAAGTGATGAAAAGCCCCCCAAAAAGTGTAAATCACTTTTTTGGCACTAATGTGTCCACCCCTATGCCATTCGGACCTTGTTTGTTCATGAAGGGTTCCTACCTAATCCTAGCGATATTTTTTCTCATCCAAATCTCTCTTAAAAACTCTCACCTCTTTTAAAATTCTACTAGCTAGCTAATGACATGTCTTAAAAAGAAAAAAAAGGTAAGTAAGAAAAATTAGGAGGAAGGATTTTATCCGCCTCCCTTAAGAACAATGAGGTCCGTTGGGTGTCAGGGAGCGGACTGATGTGCTGAAAAGTGATTTACACTTTTTTGGGGCACTTATCACTTTTCGAGGCTGATGTGCCCACCCCGATGCACCGAGAGGATCTTAATGTTCGTTTAGGGAGGTTGACAAAATCCTTCTCGAAAATTAGGATTTTGAAAGATAGAGTTAAGTTTTTATTCAATTAATAGAAGAAATAATGTGGGTGCAAAAGTCTCGGGTAAACAGGCTTCTCTTCAGAGATAAAAATGCCAAAATTTTCCACATGACTACTATTTATCGAAGACACCAGAACAACATCTCAAGTACTTATGATTAGAGAGGAATCTGGTGCACTCGGGAAAAGCAAATTGACGAAACTCTCTGAGGTTTCTTCACACAGTTGTTTACTTCTTCGAAGCCAAGCCCAGAGGATATTTAACTCTTGGTGGATCATGTAAGAAAGGTTTCACATCCAGAAGCTTAGTGAATATTGGATCGAGACTTCACTGTAGAAGAAATCAAGGCAACCACTTTTGATCTAGGACCTTTCAAAGCACTAGGCCCTGATAGTTTCCAAGCAGGCTTCTACCATAAATATTGGGACATTATAGGTAATGAAATCACCTCTTTTGTCCTTAAGTTTCTGCAGGGATCTATAGGATTGGAAGGGATTAATGGAACCTTTATAGTCCTGATATCCAACTAAAAAATCCCACAAATCCAATCCACTTCTAACCTATCAACCTTTGTAATGTGATATATAAAAACATTGCAAAACTACTAGCAAATAGACTCAAGAAGGTGCTAGGAGATCTCATCTTAGAAAACTAAAGTATTTTTCTCAAAGGCAGGCTAATCTCAGATAATATCATTTTGGCTCACGAGCTTTTCCACAATATGCAAATGCATAAAAGAAAGACGAACCTGATGGTGCTTAAATTGGATATGAGTAAGGCATATGATCAAGTGGAATGGTCCTTTCTTCTTAAATCTATGGAAAGATGGGCTTTAGTCAGAAGTGGCATGGATGGATAAACTCTTGCATCTCTTCTATGTCTTTTCAGATATTGGTCAATAGAGATTCGAGATAGCAATTTAAGCCAGCATGAGGCCTTTGACAAGGGGACCCTTTGTCTCCATATCTATTCCTCATCACGCTAGAGAGCTGGTTTGCATGTCTTAATGATGCTATCCAACAAGGGTAGTTAAAAGGGATACAAGTCCACCAAAGTATCCCAACAATATCTCATATTCTATTTGTTGATGATTGCCTAGTTTTCACAAAAGCTAACCACCAATCAACTCAAGCAATCCAGCTCTGTCTTCGAAAATATAAGGCTGCATCAGGGTAAGCGATAAATAACGACAAATCAAAATAAATTGTTTGTAGTTGTGCTCCCTCGGAAGTAGCCTCAAAACTCTTCCGATGTCTCAATATGAATATTATCCATCAACTAGACAAATAACTTAGGCCTCCCATTGGTTATGGGGAGATGAAAGATGGAACTATTTTCCTTCATCCACAAGAAAGTGGAAGCCAATTAGATGGATGGAAAGAACGTCTATTATCGCCAGTTGGAAAAGAGGTATTGATGAAAGTTGTTGTCTCGACTACTCCATCATATGCAATGTCGAGTTTTCTTTTGCTAAAAGAAATTAGCAAATTCATTAATAAAAAATAAAAATAAAAACAATGAGCTTTTTGGTGGGGTCAAAAATCTCAGGAACAAAAAATCCAGTGGGTAAGGTGGGATACCATAAGGAAACCAAAGAAGGCGGGAGGCATAGGCTTCCGAGACCTACATATAGTAAATCTGGTGCTCCTTGCAAAATAAGGATGGTGAGTAATGTCAAATCTCAGGTCCTTATGCTCTAGAGTCCTCAAATCAATATATTTTCCTTATTCCCATTTCCTCCATAATGATATTAAGAAATATGGATCTTGTGGATGGCAAAGTATATCAAAGGGGCATGAAGTCCTGTTAAGAAATTGTCTTTGGATAGTGGTGAGAGGAAGTTTACCGTTCTTGAACAAAGAAATTAGTAAAATTCATTTAAACAATCATATATCTACATATGCTTTCTCATGATCATCATATGAATCTCTGATATCTAATCTTAAAGGAAGTTTAAGAAGAATACCTCAATGGCTAAACCGGACACAAGAATCCAATCCGACCCGGTCTC
>JAOXJP010226342.1:0-11508 GCA_025762735.1 Platanus orientalis | reverse complement strand
GTTTCTAATTGTTTAAGTTTGTATGCTTATTTAAAGGCAACCCCTACCACATAATTTAAAGATTTGGGTGTTTCCAAGGTATACCTATAGCCAGGTTCTCTTTCTCCAAGGGTTGATGCTACTCATGGCTCCCCTCTCTCTGCTTCTTCCATAGGTGTAACCGCAAGTTCTCTCTCTCCTTCAAGGTATATATCTATTCTTTTCCTTTATCTCTCAGTTTCTTTCTACGGTTTTCTTTCTTTCTATATGACTCTCTTCTCATTATTTCTGCCATTATTTTTCTTCTTCTCATTTTCTTGAAACCTCTATTAAAGAACATTCACTTCTTCCAAAATTCTTTGATTTAATCCATCAAATCTTATTGGGATTTTATAAAATTTTAACTGTAGAACCTTGAAACACGTAAAAAATGATCATGAAAATTTCAGAATTTTCTAATGCATCAAAGGGGCAGTTTGGCAATTTTTGGTTTTTCTATTCAAAATTACAAAAATACCCTTATTGGGTATTTTTCCTTATTTTCTTATTTTCATTATATATACTTCTATCACAGAAACAGCCTCTCCAAAAATGGGGGTAAGGCTGCGTACATCTTGCCCTCCCCGGACCCCGCATTAGCGGGAGCCTCGGGCATTGGGCCACCCTTTATACTTCTAAACTCTATTTTGTGATTCTTTTATCTATGTTATCTTATTTTGGGGCTACTTGACATGCTAATTTCAATTCTTGATTTATTTTGCATTCACACCTTTATTTTAAATTATTTGAGGCCTTGGAAATTATTCCACATCAATTTTTGGTATCTTCCCCTTTGTACTGCATCAACTAGTTATGGTAGGAAGTTTTGACAAAAGACATTAAAAAGGGGAAGAGGTAATGGGTTGGCCGATTGCATGAGATGGGGGAAAGTCATGGATTCATGAAGACATTCAAAGAGAAGTAAGGGAAGGTGATATATTTCAGGTGAGGTTGCAGAGAACATAGCAATAAAGGGAAAATAATTTCCATCATACCAATACAAAAACATGCAACCCTATATATAGGCTCACAAACTTAAGAAAATAGCAATAAACCAAATTAGAAACTCTTAAACTACTAGCTTATTTGCTACCTAAGACTTTCCTAAACTCAAAACTATTAAAAACTTGACTTTTTAAAAATAAAGTGTCAAAATCAAGCCCTTCTAAAGGATGTCGACCAGAACTCTAAGAGGACCGCACTTTGACTTGTTGACTCACTAAAAGTAATATAATACGCTTGGCAATAATGGCTTATTCCTAAAATACCTAAAAACAAAAATTAAAATGCCACCTAAGTCCTAAACTCTATTAATTCATAAAACATTAAGTAAAGCAGTAAAATAACTCTAAAAAATACTCCATCATGTGTCCCAAAGATGTTCCTCTAGGTGTCTTCTCATGTGGACCCCACCAAGCCATGTGTGGGTCCCACCTGACCCTAATGTCCACATCAATCTTAATGTGGGTTGGTGGATGAGGGACATGGTCAGTATTCCTTTAAGCATTTGGCGCTTGTTGCCTAGGACCATTTTCCAGGGCTTATGAAAGGAGCGAAACAATAGAACTTTTGAGGATAAAAACTCGTCCCCAAAAAATCTTTATGCCAACATTTATCACTTTTATTTGATTGGGTCTCCATCGCCGCCAATTTTGATGAGATAAAGTGATTTTCTTTTTGGAGGGAGATTGTTTAGTTTGTTTGTTTTTTATTTTTGTTTTTGTCTTTCACCTTCCTGGTGAATCTGTTTTGTTTCTTTTGTTCTTATTTTGAATAAATTTGTTTTATCTCTCAAAAATATAAAAATAAACATCAAAGTGAATATCTACAAGAACAAGGGAGATATTCAAAGTTGTACTAATAATTGTGGGATCAAATTTATGATCTATACAATGCAACTTTGGAAAAGAACTAATGTGCATAAACTAAGGCATGAAACTAGAACATAAAAAATTAGTTTAACTTTATGCCTAAGAAATTGACGAATAAAGCTGTTTTCCTACTTAGGTTACTGATGAAAAAGTTCAGAGAGAAGACTCCACATGGTTTTTCTTGACTTAGAGAAAGCATATGAAAGGTGTACTACGACAGATTATTTGGCAGGTTTTGGAAAAGAAAGGGGTCCCAAGGTAGATATACTTAGTTAAAAATATGTATAAGGGAACTGTAATTAGTGTTAGGACCAAGGAACTAAACTTCAGTCCCCATGGAAGTAAAATTAATTCATGGATGCTTATAGAAATCCATGGAAATATTGTAAAAATCATAGAAGTTTTAGAAACATGGAAATTTGAGATGGAACTTCAAGAAATGATAGAATAAGAACCAATACACGCCTAGGAATTTTTACATAAGAAAGAAAATCATTTACTGTTTAAGAAGATCTATACTCTCGAGACATACATGCACGCATGTATGGAACACTAAGAATTAAGAAATGATAAAAGATATTGCATAATAAAACAATATATCAACATAGTGTCAAGAAATGGTTTAAAAAAAAAAAAAAAAAACAGCAAGGAAATACATAAATTCTAACCATAAACCCATAATTCCATGGAAACATTATAAGAATCATGAAAGTTATGAAAACATTACAGACATGACAGAAATCTTAAATGAAACTTCAGGAAATGATAAAATAAGCACCAAAACGCATCCAGGTATAATTACATAAGGAAGACAAGCATCTATAACGGTTTAAGAAGATCGATCATATTGTGAAATATGTTGCCAAGCACTAAGGTTAATGTTACATCCACATTAGTTAATGAAAAAAACACAAATATATTAAATAATAAGCAATATATTCACATGGAGTTATGATTTGATTTGGCGATTCTCCTTCATTGTGTTACTAATTCTGTAGGGCATGTAGTGCACTTGAGCATATTAGGGTACTCATGGACAGATGTTGCTTCAATCTAGTTATCCCACCTCTTCGTATATTCATCCCACAATAGTTACACTTTGTCACCTCCAAGTGGTTGTCTACGCTGCCAGTTGATGTTGTTCCAATGATCTAGTTTTCTTACAGATATCCTAAACCTAAAACAAAAGAGTTTCTTAAGGATACAATAATACATTTACTATTGATATATTTATTTATTTATTTATTAGTAAGGTAATAAAAAGATGGCCAGAGGCCAGAGGAATACAAAGCCCAGATCAGCCGCTTGCTGAAAACCATGGCATCCAACTAAAAATGAAATCGGAGAACTTACAACCTGAGAACAAAGGGGTGTGAGACACCCAAGAGGCAAGGAGACCTATTGCCTTGTCAGCTACTTTACTTGATGGAGACATTTTATTCTCGAAAATTCTTGTGTTTCTCTCCAACTAGATTAGCCAGCACAAGATATGCGGGACACACTTCCATACCTCCCAGCCCCGCCAGCACAGGCCGTTACATGGTGTGCCATGCCATATCTCCAAAAGTTGCGCCAACGATTCTGGCATAACCCAAGCCTTCTTGAACCAAGTTAGGAAGGAACCCCACATACGGAAAGCAAAAGGGCAATGCAAGAAGAGATGGGAGACCAATTCTTCACTTGCATAGCAAAGGGTACAACGGTTAACCATATGAACTCCTTTCATTGCCAGATTGTCCAGCATTAGAATTTTGCCTAGGTATGCCAACCATAGGCGACAACCGCATTTGGAGGGAAGAATTGAGTGTCAGATGAAGGACGTGGGCACTGGGATTGTAATCTCACAAGGGCATGCATTTCATACATGGACCGGACTAAGAAACAACCCTGGGCATCTAGTGACCAAAGCCGTCGATCGGGTTCATCCAGAGGCCCTACATAAGCCCTATCAAGGTGCTAAAAAAGTAAACACCAGTATCATCTCCCAATCATTAAGTGGCCATCATAAATGTAGATTCCAATTACATGAAAATTCTGACTGTGCTCTCCACCTTACCATCTTTGCATAGGGATATAGCAAGAATCTTTGGAAAGGTGTCTTTTAATGCCCTCGGGCGGCACCATGAATGGTGCCAAAACAAATTTTGGTTGCCTTTACCAACTTGGAATTCCACCCACTTATGAAAATTTTCATATTCCTTATATATGGCCGCCATACACCAAAATCATTAGGGCCACGAGGGTTACCACTCAACCACCCAAAGTGTCTGTCCCTGTATTTTGCCATAATCACACGTCTCCAATGAGCATTTGTCTTTTCCCCAAACCTCCACAGCCATTTTGATAAGAGAGCACCATTACATTCCTTGAGGCCCTGGACCCCATTCTCGATTGGGGTGCAAACCTTTTTCCAGCTAACAATGTAGAACCTATGCTTCCCATTGTGAGTGTCCCATAAAATGTGTCTTATAATATTCTCCATTTTCTGTAAGACAAGGGCCAGCACCCAGAACAAGGAAAGGTAATACACCGGTAAATTTTCCAAGGCACTCTTGATTAGGGTGATCTTTCCGCCTTTCAAGAGGTATCTGCCTTCCACCCAGCAAACCTTCTGTCAAGACGTTCCATGACAGGATCCCACACTGTTTGCACTCTAAGATTGTCTCCTAACAGAAGGCCCAAGTAGATGGACGGTAGAATCGTGATTTGACGTCCTAGAATCTCCGCAAGGTGAGGCAAGTCAAGTACATCACCAACAGCCATCAGTTTACTCTTTGGAAAATTTATTTCAAGTCCTAATATCATTTCAAACATGAGAAGGAGGCACCTCATGTTATCAACCAATTTGACAAGCAGCTAAAGAGAAAACATGGAATCATCTGCAAACTGTAGAAGAGTAATCAGTGGCTCGTGCTCAGAGAGAACTAACCCCACAATCCTCCCTTTATCTCAGCTTTGGAAATTAAGCATGTAAGAACTTCCATAACCACATTAAAGAGGAATGGGGAGAGGGGGTCCCCTTGACACAAGCCGTGGGCCCCATTCAAGAAACCCACCGAGGCTCCATCAAGGAGGATTGAGTATGACGTTGTGGAAGCAATTGAGCAATCTAATGGACCGAAAGTCCCTGAGTCTCACCGCCCCGTTCATCTTTGGGATTAAGGCAATAAAAGGGGTATTTAGGCAATGATAGAGGGAAGTCGACTAGTGGAATTCAACAATTGCATTCCATCACATCATTATCTATTACATCCCAAAACTCCAAGTACAGCCTCAACGAGAACCCATCCGGCCCCAGGGCTTTGTCCTCTTTTAACCTCTTCTTCGTTGAAAGGGTGTTCCAACCATTGCGACCAGTCCTTGCCCACCCTATTGAAAGACACACCTTGCATATGTGGATGCCTCTTAAAAGGTTCTACAAAGAGGCCCTTATATAAGTCCGTAACAACCTTAGCAAAAAGAGCCAGGTTTGTTAGCAAAGAATCCCTTACCAGAAGCCTTAGTATTGCATTATTTCTTGCCCTAAGATTAGCCACCCTAGGGGAAAATGTTGTATGGTTGTCCCCTTCAGCAAGCCAATTCAAACTGGCTTTTTTCCACCAAGATATCTCCTCCAACTTGATCCAACTAAGATATATTTTTCATTGTTCTTCTCTCAGGCCTTTTTCAGCTTCAGACAAAGAAAAATTTTGCTCCTTAATATCTAACTAAGCTATGATGCTAAGATATTCAGTTTTTCTCTGTTCTATCCACCCAAATTTGGAATAATTCCAAACTTTTATCACCTCTTTCAGCGTTTTGAGTTTCAGGGCTAAAGCATAGCTAGCAGATCTGGGTACGCTATAAGATGTCCACCAACCCATCACCTTGTGCCTCTAACAACATCAATTCAAAATGAAAGGGTCTTTATGTAGCAGCATTACAAATTTTGGAAAAAACCTATCCTATTTGGAAGCCCAAACCCAAGAATTATCAAGAAAGAAAGGCCAAGGGAAGATATTCATGGTAATTAGGAGTTTAAGGTATTTTAAGGAGGGGTACATCATTTTATGTGTCCATGTAATAAGGCCAATAGTGCCAAATTTTGGTTTTTATAGAGTAATCCCGTTTTTTATGTTTAGCCCACTTTTCAAAGGTCAAAACTTGACTTTTTGGGTTGATTTTGGTGTAATTAGATAGGTTATTCGGTTACCTTTCTAATGAGACCAAGATCGCACAAATCTGAGGTGATTTGGGAAAGTTATGACCAAATTACTAAGGGTTGGTCACTAAAAATAGGAATAGTATTTTTCAGAAGTCTTAAGTTTGAATTTTTAGGAAAAGAAGTTTTTAGAAAGTTTTATGTGTTTTAGAAAACTTGGCTAACAAGTTTAGGATTTTAGGAAGTTTCTAATTTTGGCAAGTTTTCAATTACTTAAAGTTGTAAGCATATTTAAAGGCAACCCCTCCCTCATAATTTAGTAGTGAAGAATAAAGAATTGTTTAAAGATTTTGGTGTTCCCAAGGTGTGGCTGTAGCCATGTTCTCCTTCTCCAAAGGTTGATGCCACTCATGGCTGCCCTCTTTCTTCTTCTTCCATAGATGTAGCCACAAACTCATTTTTGTCCCTCAAGGTAAATCTTTATTTTTTTTTCTTTTCTTTTAGTTTCTTCTTAACTTTATCTCTCTTTCTATACTACTCTCTTCTTATTCTTTCTATCATATTCTTCTTATTCTCATGAAACCTCCTTTAAAGCACCTTTACCTTTTCTGAAATTTTTTAATTTGACCTATCAAATCTTATCGGAATTTCCTGAAATTTTAACTATAGAACCCTGTCACACGTCAAAAATGATCATAAAATTTTCAGAATTTTCTGACACGTCAAAGGAGTATTTTGGTAATTTTGGGTTTTCTATCCAAAATTACAAAAATACCCTTTTTGAGATTTTTTTCCTTTTTTTCTTCTTCTTTTCATTATATATTCTTCTAAACTCTCTTTCTGTGATTCTATTATCAATGTTCTCTTATTTTTGTGGTTACTTGAAGTATTAAATTCAATTCTTGAAACTCTTGCTTCCACACTTTAAATTTAACCATTATTTAAGGGCCTTAGAATTACTCTACATCAATTTTTGGTATCTTCTCCCTTGTGCTGTATCAATTTTGGTATCGAAGCTTATATCCTACATCAGTTTGGAATCCCACAGTTTGATCTCTAACTTCCAATAAAATAGGGAGATGGTCAAAGTCTGAGTTTGGGAGTGCCAGCTATCTTAAATGGTTGTAGTGATTAACCCATTCCGTGGAGATGAGGAAACAATCAAGCCGGCTATGGAGAGGGAAGTCTTTCTTGTTTGACCATGTGAATCGTGCTCCATGAAGCTGCATATAAACTAGACCATGGCAGGCAATAAAATTAAAGAAGTTGAACCTAATAAATATTTTTTAATACTTATAAACATACTCCAAATATCACATAATATGAAAACAACGGAAATTTACTTCAAATCTTGTCATTTACTACAAATATTTTATATAGCATTTGAAACATTGCAGTATAATTGAACAAAACATCAACAACAACAACAAACAACCTTATCCCAACTATAATTGACCAAAACATAACGAATTAAATAGAAATTTCCACCAAAATTATGCAACTGTTTTATTACCTATAGATTTCGCTTCGTGATCCATTGCAGACAAAATTGACTGAAATAAGTTGATATTTGAAACCATGGTTAGGACAACTGAGAGAAAGATTAGTGAGCTTTCAATCATAGTAGGTTTTCACCAAATGTTAGTGTTGAATTTGTATCTCTTTGCACTAGTTATGATGAGATATCTAGGCATTCACCCGAGGTCACATGGTCTATTATGTTTGCCAATGATATAATTTTGATTGATGAGACTAGAGGGAGCATATGTTAAGTCAATAACTATGAAGGGGTGTTCTAGAATTAAAAGGTCATAATATAATCCAAACTAAAACAAAATGTTTGGAATGCAATAAAAATAGGGGTATATACAAGGGAGGAGTTAAAATTAAAACCAAGAGATACCCCAAAATGACAAATATTCTATATCTCACTTCAATCTTCCATAAGGCGGGAATAATTTTAAATAATGTTGCTGACAGTATTAAAGCGGGGAAGATGAAGTGAAGGGGTGCTTTTAGAGTGTTGTGTAATAGACAAATACAATTATAAATTGAAAGGAAAAAGGTATAAGATGGCTATAAGACCAGCCATGCTTTTTTTTTTCTTTAATCGGTAAAATGAAGCTCTATTGACAAGACAAAACATCAATACAAACTTCACCAAGAAGATGAAGGAAAGAAAGAAAAAACGAGAGAAAGAAAACAGAAATAATATAATGAAAATTACAAATCCTCACACCACATAGAATGCCACTCCATCTCCTCAAAGTCAGCTCTAATGGAAACCCAATCATAGAGAAGTTTAAAAATAAAGTTCAAAAACTCCATATAAGTTCTAGACTTCCCTTAAAAAATTCTTGTATTCCTTTCCAACCACAAGCCCCAACAAATGACATTAGGTAAAACATGTCAAATGACAGAGGGAAAGCCATCAAACTCTTGAACCCTCCAATCGAAGATCAAATCCTGAAAGCAATCAGGGAATGATCAAGTGATTTCAAGATGAGAAAGGAAGAAACCCCATATCCTATAAGCCAAAAAGCAATGCACAAAAAGGTGACTTACTGACTCCTCTTTCATACACAAAATACATATGTTAGCCAAATTCCAACCTCTAATCTCGAGATGATCAAGGGTACAGATTTTATCCAAGCATGCAGTCCATAAAAAAGAGACTTTGGATGGAATTCCCATAATCCAAATGCCTTTATGGGAAAAGAAAGCAATTGAAGAATTTAGAAGCCCAAAATATAGGGACTTGGAAGTAAAAATGTTTTTCTATTGATAACCCATTCCCATGAGTCCCGTTTAACATTGTCTAACTTAAACTCCTCTAACATACTCAGAAGCCTAATCATTTCACCCACTTCCCAAACTAAGAGATTATACCTAAATCTAGGGTACCATAGATAAGGGACCTCTTTTGATTATGCCCAAAATCAAAAGACCAAGCAATTGTCACCTGTCTATTGGAAGTTAAGGTAACAAGAGGGACCTCTTACATCCAAATATCCTCCCAAAACTTAATCTTCACACCTGACCCCATCTCGAATCTAAGGAACTTCCAAAAATCTACCCTCACCCTCAAAATCGATATCCAAATCCCAAAACCATGCCTAACCAGAACCTCATTAGACTCTTACTTGGAAGATTCCCCAAATTTAGCCACAACCACACTCCTCCATAAGCTATCTCTTTCCATCCCAAACCGCCACGACCATTTAGCTAAGAGCACCCGATTATAACATCTCAAATTTTTAATCCCCAAACCACTATAAGTCATCGATGTACAAATGGAATTCTAATCCACAAGGTAGTAATGATGACTCTCAGGAAAATCATTACAAAGGAAATTTCTAGAGATAACTTGATTTTATTGGACATTGAAGTTGGGATTGTGAAAAGAGAAAGGAAAGAAAATGTCATGCTTTTTAAAAAAAATGTTGGGCAAGGAGCAACACATATATAGAATGAGTAGCTGAGATGGGGTGATGAGATGAATGAGTAGAAGACTAGAAAGAGTGGAATCTGAAATTAATTCGTGGGAGCTTAGAGGTAGCACCAATGATGAGGACATCAGTCCTAGATGCCTCTTAGGTAGTATCAGTGTAGGAGGAGAGCCTTATTGCCCACATGGTTCGACTAGACATGTGGGTTCACATGTTTTGTGTAGGCCCTTGGGTGCCACGTGTCAAATTTTTGTTGGGTATTATTTGGGTTATATTAGGGTGTTGTTTGATACCCTTTCCTATGGTTATTTTATGTTTTGAGGGTTGTTTCAGATTTTGAGGACAGTAAGGGTATTTTCATTATTGTTTTTAGGCATAATAGGAAGCCCTCTATTAGGTTGGTCGAGTATGCATATTATTAGGAATTTTTTTTGTTTTTTCTTTTATGTTGATTTTAAAAGTTGCATTTATGTTTTATTTCCAAAATCTGTAAGTGTCATAAGAGGGCAACTCATGGGCTATTTATTAGACCCATCCCCTCTTAGATTTTCATTAAAGTTCAATAATAAATAAATAAAACCTAGTCTTCTTACGCTCACGCGCATGGAATACTCTTTCTCTAAGGTTCCCCTCTTTTAGAACCTAAGTGGTATTGCTTAGGTGGAAGTTCATGATTTCTTCCAAGAGGTATTTCTTCTTCTTCTTCTTCTTCTTCTTCTTCTTCTTCTTCTTTATATTTTCTGGTTTCTGGAAGTTCTCCTTGTTGTAAACCCATTTCACAAACCCCATAACCTTCCCTACTCCTTAACACCACATACTATTTCATCCTACACAAGCCGGCCATCCCATCTCACCCTCTTCTTCCATTATTTCATCACGTAACACCCCTTACCATCTCCACATCTCACGGTTGATCTTGTATTTCCAAACCTTTAGGGAAATCCATTCAATACTTAAAGAAACCTTGCTGCCCAGATTTTCCAGCAAACATGGATAACAAGTATTTTATTGCTTGAGTATTGAATGAACACATGCTTCCCTCTTTATGCTGCACCAAATTTGGTATCAGAGTCAGGTTTTCAACCAATTCTACTTAGTTGGAGACCTTGGAAATATTAAGGACCGATTAATGTGCACACCACCTGTTTGGGAATAAGTGTAAGAGGATGTGGACCTAAGCATGACCCTGCTGATGGTCCTAATGATGGAGACACACTATAGTTGGTTGGGAATGTAGGAATTACAAAAGAAGTACACTGTCAGACAGGTTACTTGATGGTTTCCATGGTTGCTGGACTTTATAGTTTCTACATCTAATGGGACTGAACAGTGCCTGAGGTATTTGTGGGTGCATGAATATGTGTTGATTTGGAATCTGGGGATGCTATTTGTTGATGCTTCATTAGAACCAAGGGTCTTAAAGAAATATGCGTTGATACACTTGCTGCTGTGAACCTACCACGGAATCAGACATCTACTGCTGTGCCTACTACTTTTGATTGACTGTTGTTGCTGCCCGCTGTGGGTCAAATACTGATGCTTGTTGCTGGTCTGCATATTACAAGCCTCTAACATATCCAGGTGACATCCTTCCCATCTTACTACTACCTATCATACTTCATTGCTGTTCTCCCTCTTTGTTTCCTACTTCCTGAACTTGAAAGTTGCTGCACCTATTATCCTAAGACTTCCTATATGGTTTTGGATCCTCCTATGCATTATTAGACCACCTCTTGACTGAAAGACATACACACATACTTTGCTACCCTGTTGTTTCCAGCCTTATAACTAGGCCCAATACATGATGTATGCACCAAGGTTTAAAATATCGTTATCGCAACTCATACTGCAGACCCAAGATACAAGTACGTCTCGCGTATCGTAGCTTATCGCGGAGATACAGCGTCGGAAACTAAAAAACGGGTGAGATATGGGTCAAATGAAGGAATTTAGATTTGAAACTTTAGGATTTGATAGAATAATCACTAATTCACACTTAGGAATCATTAAATATAGGAAACAACCATCT
>JAOXJP010226341.1:0-25462 GCA_025762735.1 Platanus orientalis | reverse complement strand
TCTCTCTCTCTCTCTCTCTCTCTCTCTCTCTCTCTCTCTCTCTATATATATATATATATATATATATATATATAATTGAAAATCTCCATTGAAAAACTTCTAATGTTTATTTCCTTATTAATATCGCCTTAAAGGAGAGCCCATACATTGGACAAAAAGGCTGAATAATTGAAAAGAAGGCAGCAGTGACGACCCACAAAACCATATAGAAATGGCTCCAAACCTAATCAAAGAAGACCCAAGTCCATGGAACAATGTACCCAAGTAGGCCACTGTTATCCATGGTATCAACCCAGTGAACCATGAGGAACTCCATGGAGGCACAACCACTACTGACCGGCGGCAAATGCTTCGACCGGAAAGGTCTTCGTGACACCGGCAAGGCTCTTGAATTGAATCTTTCCGGTGGGTGGGTCATCGACAACGATCTCATTAACTGGGGGCCAGAGCATGAGCTCCTTAGCCTTCACTCCCTTGAGTTTCTTGATCCGCTTCTTATTGATGTAACCATGAATTTCAGTGTCATAGCTCACGAGTTTGCTGATCATCTTGAAATTGTGTTCGACCTTCTTCTTTTGCAGGATCCACATGTAGCCGGTGCTCCGGACCAAACCGACTTCGATGATGTCAGCGAGAGGGAGAAGCCCCAGAGGGAGTCCAAACTCTTCAAGAAGAGCAGTGGCCATTTTCAACCCCTCTTCATGGCCCTTCTTGACAATTCCTCCTTCCTTCTCTGCCATGACTGGATAGCTCACTAAAGAGAGAAACTTGAAGTTTTGCTTATGGTTAGTTAATTAGGGAGGAGGGGTGGCCTCTTACTTATAGTTGAGTAGTCAAGTTAGTAGCCATATATAAGGGACAAATTGAACGGAGGAAACATAAGCAAGGTGCATTGAAATGACCGTCATATATAAGTATCCTGCTTCGCAACGTCCCTCACTTTTTTGTCTCCAAGTTTACATTTAAACCTCTCTTTTGTATTAGAGAAGAACTCGCATGTAGTTCTTTGATTATAGAAGCTAGAATTTGATCCAAGATCTCTCCATCTCACCCATCTGATGATCCAACTCGTCAACGGCTGTTTACTTCAGATGTTGCGATCGCGAGTTCCTGACTATTTAATTAGTTTTTTGCTTTGAAAATATCAATTAATCAACTATAGCTCACGAAGTTAGTCCATTGATTGGATGGATAAGAATTTCCTCTCTTTTTTTTTTCTTTCTTATTCATTTTCTTGTAAGATAGATTATCCTAGTTAGTCGTCCTAACAGTGGCCAATCAAGTAGGTGATCGAAATGTACAAGAAATTTTGAAGTGTAATAAAGGGTCATAAGCAATGGGTGACAGGTTTGCTAGGTGATTCACCTAGCAGGACTGATATCCTCTACGACGCTGAATATTTGTGCCGGGCTGACAAAACACCCTCTTTGTCAGTACCTGACACCACAGTGCCTCCATGAATGGTGGCTCCAGCCCAGCACAAATATTCAGCGTTGCAGAGGATATCGTCCCCACCTAGCAATGAGATCAAGTGACCAAGAAATCTTTCATGTTGCAGCTTAGTTAGCATCCTAAAGCAGGGTTTGAACTATCTCCAGTCTGAATGGAGAGATATCACGATGGTACTTAGCACATGAAATGATCTCTCTCTCTCTCTCTCTCTCTCTCTCTCTCTCTCTCTCTCTAAGTAAACGCAACAACCTCAGTTTCTCCATGGAGGAACTGCACGTATGCCTTTACCTTTTGCTGCAAAACACATCAAACTTTCTACGTTTATTTTGGTTTGTGCAGTGAAGTGCTGCAATGAGTTTAACCTCATCCTAAACAGTAGTGAATGGGAATAGGTTGAGTATGGCATCGGTTTTGATTAACAGAACCCAATCCAATATACTGTAACCTTGATCCAAACTGGTCCGATCCGGTGAACATAGTTGGGCAGGGCAAGGGATGAAGAATAGGAAACTTCAGCCCGAGCCCAAGACACATACCCCTTCTCCAGCCCAAACCCAACACGGTCTCACTTTCTCCAACCCAAGCCCAGACCCAAAACCCAATTAATCAAAAGACCAAACCTACCATCCCTACAAAGAGGTATGAGGTCAAGAGCTCAACCATCATTTCAATCTGGGTAGAAGGGGATGCATACGGTTAGTTTTGTTTGGTTTTACTGTATGCTAATACATATGAGACTCCCTAATCACCACAGGTCGTTATTTCTTGGCCTCTTATCCTAGTCAAGTTTACAAATAATTAATCATCCCCAAATCCAGCCATACAGCATTCAACCAAATCTCTCTGAATGAAATTAATTTTAGCATTTCCTTTTGAAACATTCCTTCTATTTCAGAAGGCTCGACCACAATGAGAGAACCAGTGGTCTAGTCCAGTTGGATATGGTTTTTAGAAATAGAGCTGCATACCATTGAATGGTCATACTTGATCATGCAGTAAAACAGACTCCACATGGTTTAGTTTTCTTGATCATCAACAAATTTCTACTCCATTGAACGATCAAAACCAACCAATTTATTGAATGTCCAGATGATCCGAAGGTCGCAGTTGTATAATGTAATTGATTTCAAACACAGGCACATTTTCTACACTGCAAGAGTATCACATCCTTTTTTATTTTTTTTGGTAATCAAGAGAATCAAATCCTAATCTACAAAGAAAATACTCCTAAGGTACACTACCATTCTTCAGATCAGTGTTTGGTAGCATCCAAGACTTGATTGGCACATGAAAGGGGCGGTAGCAGGGAATGGGATTCAATCTTTTCTTGGAATGTCCCTTTTGGCAGCTCCACATTCAGTAGAAACCATAAGGATGCAGTCTTTGCTCAAGGACCTCAAGGAGAAAAAGGGATGTATGGACCTCAAGGACCCTAAGTGCATCACTACAAGACCCACAACGCACATGCACAAGTCGTTAACATTTTGCAACCTAAGAGGCACTGTTATGCTCGCCCCCATTAGTTATGTTCAACAATGAATGGGTACAAACTACAACAATCAGCTTCTGAAATTAACCCCTATACCCTGACCATCAGAGAAATCATGCATCGAACCTGAACTTATTGACCCATCAGTTCCAATTCAAACGAGGGAAACAAACACCAGTATGTCAGCAAGTTCACATGGGACAACAGGTGGTGGCATTTAAGTTTCAATATGATCAAGTCATCACAGCTGATAAAATCCAACCCCACATCCCATCCTCCCTTGTGAACAATACCATATTCCAAACAAACAGAAGGAAAAAGCTTAGGACAAGGTTATGCAGCTGTTTAATTTGAGGGATGATTAGGAGATGAGCCTCAAGCCCCATCTGGCTGAATAAAGGGGTTTGCAATCTCGTCTGTACCATCAGTTGGAGATACAAGCATCACTGCAGTCCCCCTACAAACCTGCAAATCATATTAACATAAATAACCAATATGAAAGTCCTCGATATCGATGAGTTTGTCCTTTCTCATGAGAATAAGTTCAGTATACTTCTCTTACCATATTTCAGATAACAAACAAGAAAACCTAAACTTCCAAACATAATTGACCTTATTTCAATGACTGGAGAGGCTACATATTTTTCATACATATAACTGTATGCATCCAATTGCTTTACATATTTGACAGATGTATGTATTATTCTCATTTCTAATTTTTTAACATTTATTTTGTTAAAGAGTTACTTGTTGAAGTCCAAGTTTGATTAGGAGTGGAAAGTCGGCCTTTAATTTATTAATTGTTGACTGGAATTTTTAGTACTTTTTTAGTAAAACTAAAGTCAAAGGAGTAATTAACGCAAGAATCCCCTATAGTATCTATAAAAAAGGGCTAATTTATGCTTTGAGATTTTTTTTGTTCTTTTTGATTGATGTAAACCCCTAGGGTCTTCAATGAATATTATGTTTGCCTTGTTCCCTCTTGAATGTTTCCTGTAAATGGAATGGTGGTTTCTTGGGGCTCCGTGGCAATCTCTTTGGGGTGGGCTTCTCCATGGGGTGTGTTGGGTTATTTGGAAAGAAAGAAATAGAAGAATCTTCGAAGGTGTTTCTAAATCCTTTTGGGAGGTGGAGGATTCGATTCTTTTGGAGGTGATTTTGTGGCATGTTGGTCTCAAAGGAGTTTCAAGGTTACTCTTTAAATGATTGGGTTAGAAATTAGGTTTATTTCTTAAGTCCGTGTGTTCTCTTGAAACCAATCTGTATCCCATGGTGCCCGCACCCACCCACACACCCCCCCCTCCCCCCACTCCTTACTTCTGCTTCTAAGCTCAATTTGGATGGCTTTTCTTTGAGTAATTCAGAGATGGCTGGTTTTGGGAGTCCTTAGGGATCATTCCAGGATGATTAGGTGGGTTATTTGTGAGCTTCTTGGTGTTTGTGATTCTACCAAAGCGGAGGTGCTTGCGCTTGTGATGGGTTTGCACGAAATCAAGGAGAAGGATGTGTGTGGCTGCCTCATTGAGGGGGAATCGAAGGTGGTTGTGCATTGGGGTTTTAGGCAAGGCCTTAGGGTTGTGACATTTTACTCATGAAATTAGATTTCTTACCAACTTGACTTGCTTGATATTTCCCTTTCCTTCATTCCACCATAGGAAAGGAATGTCTTGGCAGATTCCCTTGCTAAGAAAGGGGTGTTAATGTTGGATATTTTTAAAGGGGCCTCTTTGCTAGTGAGGTGTAGGGCTTGAGGTCTCGTGTTGCTTTCTTTATATTTTAGTTCTCTTTTTGCAATAAAATCGTTATTCATAAATTAAAAAAAGGTATATATATATATTAGTGAATAAAAATCTTCTTAAGCTTTTACTTAGTTTTCTTCGTGAGATACCATACACGTTTTCTCATAGTTGGGGTTATTCTTCATGGATTCTTGGTTGAGAATTGGTGTGCAGCTGGTTCTTACATGAAGAAGAAGCTGCACATCCTAAAAGTTATCCATCTTATAAATCAAATTCTATATCTACTTCTCTCAGTTCATTTTTTTATCAATTAAGATACGAAATTTTATTAGAAAGAAAAGGCAAATGCCTAGAGCAAAAAATAGCACGAGCAGTGCAAGAGGATAAAACTAAAAAAAGACCAACACTTCTCAGCCCAAAACCCAGTCCACATTACTAAAGGCCAGAAGATGAGAAACCCAAGAGAAAAGCAAAGAAAAAGCAAGCTCCGGGATCTTGGACAGAGCAACCTCCTCACTGTCGAAGATACGAGCATTGTGCTCCCTCCAAATGACCCAGCAAACTATAGCTGTGTCCAAAACGCTTGAAAAACATGGAAAGTACAATCTGTTCACGTTAATCCCAAAACTTTTTCTCTAATTTAATGCATTAGCTCCTTCACAAATACCTTATGCCATGTGTCTCACCTCCAATTGGTCCATTTTGAGGCACATGGATCCCACCATCTACTTGTCATGTGGCACTCGTCCAAGCCTTTTAAGCTTAAACCAATGGAACTCAAATTTGAGCACACCCCAAATTCAACCCAGATTCAGCCCATGACCGGTCTAACCTTGGTCTAAACCAGGTCCAACCCAACCCAACCCCAAACCACCCCATTACATAATCAAGGAGCTCCCCCCCACGTCTCGCCATGATTGCTTCCACTCTTGACATATGTCAACCATCCATGCACCCTCCACTCCACATGGACTCTAATTGTACCCACCTTTTATATAAATTGGACCCACCTCCACGTATGGAAGGGGTTCCAAAAGTGTGTGTGAGAGAGAGAGAGAGCTAGGCTAAGTCGTTGTTCACTGCAAGTTAGAGAGAGAGAGCAGTCCAAGAGTCTTCCCTATCCACACGGTTCCTCTTTCCCTATCCACACTGTCTCAACTCTCCCATGATCCACACTCTCAATTCAATCCCAACTCTGTTCCCATTCCCCCACTGATGTGAACATTAGAGCCAAGTGGGACCCACACATGGCCTTGGTGGGGTCCACACATGAAGACACTCGACAAGGCCAAGGAGGATCACCTATGCTGCAACAAGAAAGGAGTTTAGTTGCTGTTTGCAGTCATTTATTAGGGTATTACTGTTTTATTTCATATTTTATGCAATATTAGAGGTTAGGACTAGAGGGAATTTCAGTTTTTTGTTTTTGGGCCTTATGGACAGCACCCTTATTCTTTAAATAAAGGGCTGGTCAACCACATTGTTTGGGCCAGACGATTTGGCCTTATTTTGTTTTTCTTTCTTTTCTTTTGAATTTTGAATTGAATGTAAGAGGGAAACCCTAGTAGGATCGCGGGCTACAAAAAGAGACCCACCCCTCTTTATTTTGGAATGAAAGTTTTTGAATAATATGGCTGGTTTTCTCCCACACAAGTGGATCTTTTCTTCAAGCTGTGGTACCAAAGCTTGAACCCAAGGATTGAGATGTCCAAGGGCTTGTGAGGTAGGAGATTACCCACACAGGTACTTCTATCTTCTTCATCTTTTCTTCTTCTCTCCTATTTTTTGTTATTGTTCTCTGCAGCCATACATATCCAACATCCTCTTCAACTTTCTACCAATCAAACCCTAAATTCCCTCTTCCAATCCAATCGTACAGCCCCAAATCCTTTCTCTTTTTTAATTCCAACAAAAAAAAAAAAACCATTCCAACACAGCCCCATGCCTGCGGATGCACCTCCTGGAATTTTCATTAATTTTTTTTTTTTTTAATCTAGAATTCAATAATATTGTAAACCTTCACCTGCAGCAAACCCTTCTGTGTTTTCCTCTTTGAGTTCATCTACAAATCAGTACCCAAGCACACCCTACCTTGTGGCACTTGAATCTGAAAGGATTAATCAAGTTACAAGCAAAGGAAGGAAAATTTTCTGGTGGAATACTTGCAGCAGAACCTGAAGGAGGCATTTTGTTGTTTGGAGTAATCAGACTTGAAGAATCCTATCTTCAGAGGTTGCAACAGCATAGCATTGAATTCTGATTGCATTCAGGTATTCCCTAATCTAGACTTTGGTCAGTATCAATTCTGGACACAACTTGCAGTACTCTGTGTTGTCTGAGTGGGTTTTTTTGAGGAATCAGACAAACAACCTGGAATTACCTGGTCTCGAGCCTATATACAACTGATCCTACACCTTGCTGTCCTAACCAGATTTAATACCTATCGTACTTACTCTGAGTACACACCCTGTTCTGATCATTCCTTTAACCTGTCTCACAGTAACCTTTGTTCTGTCCCCATCCTAAAGCCATAAAGTTCCTTAATCACCTTGTTAATTCTTCCAAGAACAGGCCCTGTTTAACTCTCTGACTATTTTGAGGTTCTGTTTAAGTCTGGAATCTGTCCAGAGACTAAACCTGAACACAGTCCACTAAAACCTCTATTTTCAGCCTATGGCTTGAACCCAAAACCATATTGCCCCTGCTGTTTAAATCCAAACTAAACTTGTCCCAATCCCACAATCCTATATTCCCTACTGTTTTTCCCAGATTCTGACACTATAAACCCTACCTGAGAGCCTTTATACCTTTCCCAGTTCAGCCTTGCATTGATTAAGTCTGTTGATTGGTATCTTGGACTTGTGTGTTGCATCAATTTTGCTATCAGAGCCTGTGTGCTGCATCAATTTTGGTATCAGAGCTTGTGTGTTTGTGTGTTGCATCACTCACCTACCTCCAATCTCCCTACCCATCATCAAGAGCTACATTAAGGTTGTACAAGGACCCTGCCAAGAGAAATATCAGTAGAGGTAGAACCTCTGCCCTATCTCTATGTTTCTGTCTTTGTTTCTTTATGCATTTCTTGCATGTTTTAAGCAGGTAAATAGACATTTGTGTAAGGTTATTTTGACTCTAGAAGCACCATCCATGTAAGGGATAGATCAATGCAAAGTTAGGGAATCATTGGGCCCCTCTTTGAAGTCCAAAAGTACTGAAATGCTACTCTTGGGTTTGCAGTTTCAATGTTGTTGGCTAAGCATTACAGTCTTTAACGTTAAGCCGAGGAGCCTAACGTTTAGCCGACAAATGACTTGACATGCATGTCATACACCATTGAAAAACTCTTTCTCTCTAGTTTCCAATGCAATAAATGGTGTACAACATGGAGTTTTCAAGAAAAAGTAATGGTTATTTTCCCACGGACTATCTGTGTCGGCTAAGCGTTACAGTCTTTTAACATTTAGCCGAAAGTTAAGCCGATAGGCACGCTAAGCCGACGGATGATATGACATGCATGACATACATCATTGAAAAGCTCTATCTCTAGTTTCCAAAATACAAATTGTGTATGATTTGGAGTTTTCTAAAAAAAGTTATGGCCATTTTCCCATGGGCTATCTGTGTCAACTCATTGTTAAAGTCTTTAACGATAAGACCTAAAGCTAAGTCGATGAATGATTTGATATGCATGTCATAGACCATTGGAAAGATCTTTGTCTCTAGTTTCTAATGCAACAAACGGTTCACAATTTGGATTTTTCTAAAGATAGTTATGGCCAAGGGTTGTTTGGGTCGGCTAAACTTTACCGTCTTTATTTAGCCAACAGGCACGCTAAGCTGAAAAGCGAGTTGAAATACATGCCATATACCATAGGAAAGTTCTTTGTCTCTAGTTTCCAATGCAACAAATGGTGCACAATTTGAAGTTTTCTAAAGAAAGTTATAGCCGTTTTTCCGCAGGCTATCTAGGTCAACTAAACATTACAATCTTTAACGTTTAGCCAATAGTGTCTGAAGCTAAGCCAACAAATGATTTGATATGCATGCCATATATCATTAGAAAGCTCTTTGTCTCTAGTTTCCAATGCAACAAACGGTGCACAATTTAGAGTTTTCTAGATAAAGTTATGACCATTCTCCTACAAGATGTTTGAGTTGGATGTGAGCAACTTGCAATAACATGTTTGATGTTTTCTGTGATTTTTCCGGTTCTTAAGTTTGTCTTCATATGTCTAGCTACATGTCTGATCTTGATCATGTCTATTTCTCATATTTGATTGGCATATTTCATGGGAATGGTCAAATCAATGAAATACATGCAATATTTGCTCTTCTTCTCATCCTGCTTATTAAGCATGATTACACTCCTGTAACACATAACGCCTTAGATGTTTTTCTTTCATTATTATGTCTACTCTCCTAACATAGACTTGCCTACTTAATTTTTCATAAACTTGTCTATGGACTGTTTTATGCCATGTGCCTCTGCTTCTTGGCTCATGAACCAAGCTGTTGCTACCCACCATTGTATCTCTCCCCTTTTATGTGTCTCTGTATGCTTGATTCATTCCCCTAAAACCCACCCACCATTAAGCTTAATCTGGGTCTGATGTTTGTTTGTGGTAATTACATGAACAAGACTCAACCAAGACAAACAGGCATTGAGAGCTCAAGCAACAAACGGGCTTTTAGATTTCATCAATTTCCAACCTGACCCTCAAGAAATGTTTGCCCATGGAACATGTCAGAGGTCTGAAACTTGACCCACCACCCTTAATTCACACTGGTTCAAACCCACTCTTGATCCTAAGGTCTACTCATACTTAGACCTTTGAAAAGATTATGGTTGGATATTGGAAGCCCAAGTTGCCTATTCAGATGTTGGACCTACCTTGGGCTCCTAGTGCTCAACCAACCTCAAACATGTTCCCCTGTAAAGACTAATTTAGTGTACCATAGTTCAGCCCATCTTTAGTTACTTCCTTTACTAGTTCATGCAATCCAGAGTACTATGTAAGTATAAAAATGGGCTAAAATGAACCCACTATGTTCCACTCTCACAGTCAATCACACTTGACTAAAGAGAGTTGCACACACAGACACAACCCTATGAGAACTACATACAGCTTGATCCCGACAAAACCATAAAGACCCAAACCACACAAGATCAGCTATGTAGGCAACTTGGGACTAAGTCTCAAGTGCAACTGCAATAATTAAACAACACCAGGGGCCCAAACAAGCAAGATTAGCCGTCAGGCATAAAATAACATGCAATGGCAGACCTAAAGGTACACATCACAAGGATAGGTATTGTCATACATGTACGAGAGATGTCACCCTAAACAGGTGAGTGTGTTATGGTGTCTAAAACCTTCCCCAACCATAATAAAACAACTTACCCTAGTATCTGGTGAACCAGATTAGTACAAGAGTCTAACAAATAAAAACTTCAGGTCCAAACTTCCTTTTGTTAATAAAGGAAACTGATGTCAAACTCCATCAGTAAAACCTAAGTTGGTGGTGATTCTCAAGAACTCTAATAACATGTCATTTTGAAGAATCTTAGAGACCCGGCCACCATGCATGCACTCATGACGTAGTGGGGGCAGAAGCCGAGAGGAGAGGAATGCGAATCCCAATGCCCACAAGGGGATGACCTACCTCCTTCAAAACCTCTCAATGAAGAAAGCCTAAACCAGATAGGCTACCTAACAATGGATAAAAATATGATTGATTGTCTCTTCCTTAGAACAGCACATGCAACACATATTTTCCAAAGAAAAGCCCCATTTCATGAGATTATTGACCGTTAAGACCCAACCTCAATACACAAGCCACATCAAAAAACTAGTAGTTATCCCAAACTTCCATACTGTTTGGATTGGAATGTTCCTAACCTCATTGGGCATCAACAAGCAGCAGCAAGACTTGACTGTAAAAATCCCCGAGGGGTTGGCCTCCCAAACTCTGCTGTCCTCGTCTTTCAGCGCACCCAGTAGCACCATATCAAGGCGTTTCAGAAGATCCATCAACTAATCAACTTCCCAGTCATTAAGGGGTCTACGGAGATGCAAGTTTCAATCATTTCCAAGATCACCTTTGATGATATGGTCCCTCATCATCCCCTGAAGTCATCTCGAAAGACTATAAATCTCAGAAAAATCTTCATGCAAAGGGGAACCACACCACGTGTCATGCCAAAATGATCAATCATAATTTCTGTTCCGTATTCTAATTCTTCTTCTAGTACTAGTACTTGCACTTGAATCCAAAATTTATCTTTCAATTGTGATTCTCATTAATTTATTTTTCATTTCCTTTCTTTCAATTAGTTCCTCATTTCCCTACTCCTAAAATAATCAATCATAATTTCCTTAATTCTTCTGTTTCAATGAATATTTCCTTAATTCTCTTAATTGGTTTTCTTAATTCATAACCCTAGATATTTAATAAGATTTCTAATTCTTGAAAATTTTCTTATTTTTTAAAGCCTAGACCTATCCTTAGTTAATCAACTAGCGTTTTTTCTTAATCAATTTGACTATAAACCCTTATCCAATTTCTCTTAATACTCTAGTCTTTAAAATTGTATTTTAGAAACCATAGTTTTCTAGTGTTTCTAATTGTAAATTAATAAATTATCTATTTTAAAATTATAATCTGTGAAAGACTCAATCCCTTTGATTTTACTGCATCAATGCATCTATTTAGCAGTAACAGTCACTTATCAAATATATTAGGTTACAATTCAGAGACTTAAAAGTAGTGTATGCCATGTGAACAACAGATACGTGAGGATGCATGGAATTTTTTCAAATAGTTGGTGCATGTAAAAGCTTCTCCACTGAACAATGAGCTTTAATATGATTACAGTCAACCATGAAACCATAAGAGACTTTAATTCATCAAGATCTTTCTACAAGGTAGCTCGCAAAAAACAAGTTAGAAAGAATATCTAATGTAAATTGCAAAAAATTGAAAGAGAACATACTATTAGGCCAAGATGCCGGGTCTGATCAGTAGTCTTCAATGGATCATCTGGATCTGCAGCACAAGAGAAATAAGCACTAGCAGTTAATCATTTTTCATCCACTCAATCAGAAGCTATCACTATGTTGCTTTATTTAAGTACAAGTAAGCATTGCTACAAGTGATTTAAATTGCAGTCAGTCTGTAGGTTACAGATTATCTCTGTTACTCAATTCCTAAGAAGATTGGGTGCACAACCTGTAAAAAGTTCTGTTAAGAGCAATTTTGCAGACTCGCATATTCACAACAGTTCTTGTAAAACCAAAGAAAAGCATTGACTGCATTATCACTCCATAGGAAAAATCAAAGGTTAATACATATCCTTCCAAGAGATAAGAATAATACTTTGAATGTATATGCAGGTCACTCTAAGGTGCACTCAGAGAAAGGATTTGATTCACGTAATCTTGGAGTGTGAGAAATTTGAGGTGCATCCTTCTCATGTTTGAGGGCATTAATGGATTGAGTCTGGTCGGTGACATTGGCAATTCTGAGAAGTTTGCTTCGCTGCTTGGGTGTTTTGTCACCCCTCTGCCTATTACCTATCTTGGTCTCCCGCTAGGGGCGAAGGCAAATTCAAAGTCCATCTGGAACCCTATTGAAAGGATGGGCAAAAAGCTTTCAAGCTGAAAGAGGAGGTATCTATCAAAAGGAAGAAAGTTAATTTTGCTAAAAAGTTTTCTCTCAAGCTTACCTATCCACTTTTTATCATTGTTTATGGCCCCAGCATCAATTTCCAATCAAATTGAAAGAATCCAAAGGGAGTTTTTATGGAATTCGGACCCTGAGTAGAGAAAAATAAATTGGGTGAGGTGAAAAGATGTGTGCAGAGCTTTGTGTCAAGGCGGTTTGGGGATTCGGTCAGTTGTTCGTGAGACTAACAAGGCTCTTCTAAAAAAATGGTTGTGGAGATTCGGAATCAAGCGTCAAACTCTCTGGAGAAGAGTTATTGTTGTCAAGTATGGTGAGGAGCGGAATGGGTGGAGTGGCAGGGCCCCTTATGGCCCACATATGGCTGCAAGGTTTTGAGAGGCATCAGCGAAAGGGCTGAGTTGTTCTCTAGATTTACCAGGCTTAAGGTTAATAATGGTGAAAATGTCTCCTTTTGGCATGACCCTTGGTGTGCTCCTCAACCCTTATCCTGTTATAGTCTGGCAGCTTACCAATGGGGGACGGTGAGTGACCATATGATTCGATCTTGAGTTTGGTGCTCGTGGAACATTCAGCAAATGAGGAACCTTAATGATTGGGAGATTGAGGAGATTAGGGAGGCTATTGGCTCTCTTAGAGAATTGTCATCTGGAAGACATGGATCTTCATAACGAGAGGATTTGGCTTCTTGACAAGAAGAAAGGATTCTCTATTAAATCCATGTACGAGGTCTTGCATGTTTCTACCCCTACCTCTTGCCCAAGCAAATTATCATGGAATCCCCAAATTCTGTCCAAGGTTTCCCCTTTCATGTGGCAACTCTGGTGCTACCAAGCCCTTACGATTGATAATTTGATTACTAGGGGTTTACTCATCACAAACTGGTGTTGTATGTGCACTTCAAATGGGGAATCCTCGAGCCATCTATTCCTCCATTGTTCGAAGGCTGAGTCCCTTTGGGCCTTCTTTATTGTGCGCTTCGATGTCCCGTGGGTGCAATCGGCCTCCCCTTGAAGTCTTCTTCATTGCTGCCCTTATCAACCTCTTCTAGGCTGTAACAAGTTGGGGAAGGAAATTTGGAGCATGATTCTTATGGCGATTTGTTGGTCCATTAAGGAAAAGCAAAACAGGAGAATCTTTGAAGGCTCGTCGGAATCAAACCAGAAGCTACGTGATGTTGTTCTCTCAAGATTATACGATTGGTCATATTCTTCCTCTGGAGACAATCATCCATCCTATGGCTCATGGCTCTTTGACTAGAACTCTTATATCCTTTTGTCATAATGGAATTGTCTTTCTTGTTTTTTTTTCTTTTGGATGTTGCCTCCTTTCTTTAGCTATTGTTCATTGTTTGATATATGTCTTATGCTGCATTGTTCTTGATTCAAGCTTTTCAATATATTTCTTTATCTTTCAAAAAAAAAAAATTAGTAAACAACACCATTGACTATAACCCATCCATCCAATACATGTCCCTTTGATGACTGCAATTAATAAACTAACTCTTGGATGGACAATAATTAGAAAATCACACCGATCAGATCATTTCAACCATTCAAGTAGTCGGTTAAGATCCACCAAAAATATTATTCCTATGACAATGATTGGAAAATTGTGACCCCTCCAAGAGGTGCCCCACTTTCGGATGATCCAAATTGACAATTGGCTTCCACCTAGTAACTGGAATGGGACTCTCAATGGATTGTTCCTCTCCCAAGAATGAGAGAGGATTACATCCCGAAACCTGTATAAATCAGTACCAACTCGGCCTGGTCACTTGCATGTAGATCCATATCAGTCCCCCAGATAACATGACAAATCAGCCACATTATAGACAGCTAAGCCAAAGTTTACAATTTATACAAGAACCAGAATTCCTACAATATTAAGAAACAAGAAATACAATAACAACAAAGTCTTATCCATGGTTCCAAATTTTGATTTCGATTAATATTACGCACAAAAAAATTATAAAAATTTTGGGGAAATTTTGATGTTTCGTTTCGAAATATTAGAAAACTTTTGGAAGATAGAAAAATATTGAAAAATTCAATTAACTTTAATGAATGTTAAAATAAGTATAATTAACAACCATGAATGCAAAACTAAAAAAAAAAAAAACATATTTATATAACAATAAGAGTAATATAATACTATCATAGACATTATCGATAATATATGTTTCATTATCACCAAAATAAATTTTTTTCTTCAAACATTCAATACTCAAATTCTAAAAACAGGAGTAAGCATGATAAATTAAAATCACATTTCTTCCCTCATGTCCTCTCCCACTCAATATCATAAAGAGTTTCAAGGTGGTTCGAACTCATCATCATCATCCCTATTGTGAGTATGTTGACCATAATATTATTGTTCTACATATCTTCAATACTGAGCCCAAATCATCATATTATAAAACATGATATTCACGAACATATTTTTTGATATTCATTATCATGGAAACAGCCTCTCTGCTTACAGGGGTAAGACATCGTACATCGAACCCTCCCCAGACCCCGTAGTGGCGGGAGTCTCATACACTGGGACTACCCTTATATATCATCGCTAATGTTAACCATAATACCCATTGGTGGAAAGTTGCTAGAAATTGTCAATAACATTGACGGACACTGTGGTTGTATAACCCCATGTTCATGAAACCTTGGACCATATCCATGACCTTGATATCATTGTCCATGGAAATATCCATATGAGAGATTATAATTGAATGGGACACAACCAAAACCTTGAAAACTAGATGTCTGTGAGTGAGAGTCATTACTAGAATCACTCATCTCGTGTCCAAAAGATTCATGATCATATAATGGCATGGAAGATGAGTGAGAACCCCCAATCTGTCCAGTAACATTGAATGACCCAAAACTGTTTATCAATTCATCAGTTTGTTCTTGTTGTGTGCTAGACCTTTTTTTACGCTGGAAGTATCGAATAGATTCACTCTGTCTCTGAATAGGTCGGCTACCATAATCTTCATTTTGTGTTGCATAGTCAAAATTAGCTTCTCCAGTAAATGGACTCAGAGGCCTTTGAGACTGTATATGAACATTACCTTTATCACTCCCTCCATCACTCCCATCATCATCATCATCATCATCATCATCATCATCATCATTGTCATCGTCATCACCATTATCATCTGATCCATCTTTTTGCTCATCATTTTCATTAGTATCACTACTTGCATCACTGGGGGGTTGTGTCTCTGAATCATGCAACCCTCTAAAATCCCCAGATGCCCCTTCATGTTTAGGTCCTCTCATTAAAGAATCAAATGGTGACTCTTCTCCATTATCAAGTCCTATTTCACTGGACAAAACTTCATCCACATCAATACCTAATTCTTTAGCAGCTTTTGCTATATCTGGATCAGGGCGTCCAAACTTGTCATCTAATGTTGAAACTTTCACCCACTCAAACACTGGATTCTCCTCCCCATCCTCTATAGCAATAGTCAATAAATCTATTTGATCATGTTCCATTTCTTTCTATTATCCATCTCCATTTGCCTCAGTCTCAGCTTCATATTATAATGGCAAAAGACAAGTTTCTGAAGCTTCTTATAACCTAACCGATTACATTGCTTTGTGTGGATTAGGACAAAAGTACTCCAATTTCTTTCACATGCTGAAGAAAATGTTGTTTGGGACAATACACGGATTGCTAATCTTTGAAGTGTTGGAGTGTCTGTTCCATACATAACTCACCATTCAGTTGTAGATAAAAAACATTCATTCAATAGTTTAGTAAAATGATTATATACACACGTGTGTGTGTTTGAATAATATCTTAAATTAATAGATAGATACTAACCGGGCATCATCTTTGTCCTTGATTCTACTACAGCATTTATTCAAAATGTGCCCCGTGCATCCCTAAAACGCATTATCTATAAAACATAACCCTATGAAAATTATGTATAAAAAAATGTTATATATATAATGAAGGTCCTAAAGTAATTATATAAGATGAGGATCATGCAACGCAAGATGAGGATCATGGTAGCCGACCTATTTAGAAACAGAGTGAATCTATTTGATACTTCCAGCGTAAAAAAAGGTCTAGCATACAATAAGAACAAACTGATGAATTGACAAAAAGTTTTGGGTCATTCAATGTTACTGGACAGATAGGGGGTTCTCACTCATCTTCCATGCCATTGCATAATCATGGATCTTTTTGACACGGGATGAGTGATTCTAGTAATGGTTTCACTCACAAACATCTAGTTTCCAAGGTTTTAGTTGTGTCCCGTTCAATTATGACATCTCATATGGATATTTCCATGGACAAGGATATCAAGGTCATGGACATGGTCCGAGGTTTCATAGACATGGGGTTACACAGCCACAGGGTCCGTCAATGACATTGACAATTTCTATCAACTTTCCACCAATGGGCATTATGGTTAACAATAGCGAGGATGAGTATCAAAAATATGTTCGTGAGTATACGATCATATTTTATAACATGATGAGTTGGGCTCAGTATTGTAGATATGTAGAGCAACAATATTATGGTCAACATACAATAGGGATGATGATGATGAATTCGAGCCACCTTGAAACTCTTTATGGTATTGAGTGGGAGAGGACATGAGGAAAGAAATATAATTTTAATTCATCATGTTTATTCCTGTTTTTAGAATTTTAGTATTGAATGTTTGAAGAAAAAAACTTATTTGGGTGATAATGAAACATATATTATCGATAATGCCTATAATAGTATTATATTACTCTCATTGTTATATAAATATGTTTTTTTTTTTTATTTTTCATTCATGATTGTTAATCATACTTACTTTAACATTCATTAAAGTTAATTGAATTTTTTCACAATTTTTCCAAAATTTTTCTATCTTCTAAAATTTTTCCAATATTTCGAAACGAAATATCAAAATTCCCCGAAATTTTCAAAATTTTTTTGGGCAAAATATTAATCGAAATCGAAATTTGGAACCATGGCCACACCTATGCCAGAAATGTATCATTTCAGATTTTATCCTTTTTAGTTTTTTTTTTTTTTAAAGGTAAAAGATATCATTTATTAAAAAGATGAAACAACAAAAGAAGAGCAAAAAGCAGTATAGCAGATCACCGCAGGGGTGATGCCGCCCAATAAGTGAACTATCCTAGTATTTCCTAATCCAAAAAATTACAACTCACAACATATGTCATACCACTCCTTTTCATCAAAGGAATCCCATGAAAAAGCCCATTCCAATAGAATATTGTATATGAAATTAATCAAGTTTCCTTTGCTTCGACTCTTATCCTCGAAGATCCGACTGTTTCTCTCCTTCCACAATCCCCAACAAATAACACCTAGTAGAGCACGCCAAATATTTTGGGACAAATTCCCAAGCTCACTCATCCACCAACCCAAAATACAGTCACTAAATTCCCAAGGAAAAATCCATGCGATTCGTAAGTGAGAAAGGAAAAAATACCACACCCTACTAGCCATAGGACAGTGAATGAGTAAATGACTTACCGATTCCTCTTCAACCCTACACAGTATACATCTATTGACCAAATTCCACCATCTACCTTGAAGATGATCAAGGATAAGAATTTTATCTAGGAAACAATTCCATAAGAAGAGTGATATTCTAAATGAAATATTTGGGATCCAAATGCCATTACGGGAAAATCCAATATTTGTACAATTTAGTAGTGTATGATAGAATGATTTGGGAGTAAAGCAACCCCTTTGATTTAACTTCCAAATCCAGCCATCATTCTTATTGCCATTCGGAGCCATGTTACCTAAAATCTCTAACAGGTCGATTAACTCACCCACTTCCCAATCATTTGGGTCTCTTCTCAATCTTGGATACCAACTATTTCGAATGACATCATAGCATGCCGCCACCGAAGCCTGAGGATCTAGAACTAGTTGATAAATATTAGGACATGTCACTCTAAGGGTCGCCACCCCCACCCATATATCATTCCAGAAGCTAAAATTCTCACCCCCCCCCAAGATTGAATCTTATACACTTCCAAAAATATTTCTTACCCGCACAGATGGATTTCCAAATCCCACACCCATGTTTCCCCTTCACCTTACCAGGATCCCAAATCGTTTTTTCACCAAACCGGGCCACCACAACCTTACGCCATAGACTGTCTCACTCCATTCCAAATCTCCAAAGTCATTTAGACAATAATGCCTTGTTATGATAACGAATCTTCCTAATCCCCAAGCCACCATTAATTATAGGTGTACAACATGTCTCCCAATCCACCAAATAATATTTGTGATGATCAGGTTTATCATGCCATAAAAAGTTTCTAAACATGATCTTGATTCTATTAGCCACAGATATTGGGACTGTGAAAAAGGATAGAAAGTAGTTTGGCATGGCAACTAGAGAAGCCTTAATTAGTGTAAGTCTCCCACCCTTTGACAGAAGAGGAGCTTTCCATGAGTCAATTCTCAGTGATATCTTATCAAGTACCGGCTCCCAAGTCACCTTTGATTTATAACTAGCCCCCAATGGTAAACCAAGGTAGGAAGAAGGAAGACATCCAATTTTACATCCTAAAATCCATGCTAGGCTATCAATGTCACAATCCTCCCCCACTTGGAATAATTCACTCTTTGTCAAGTTGATTTTTAGACTCGAGACCACCTCAAAACAACTAAAGATACGTCTAAGGTACCCCAGTTGTGTTGCCTTAACGTCACAAAATATCATCATGTCATCTGCAAATTGAATGTGGGACACCATAATCTCTCTCATACCCACCTTGAAGCCCATGATATAACGCATCGCAAACTTTTTGATCATTCTGCTTAACACCTCAAATACCATAATGAATAGGAACGGTGATAGGGGATCGCCCTGGCGAATGCCTCCCGATCCGTTAAAGAAACCCGTTTGACTTCCATTTATCATCACAGAGAAAGATGATGAGCTTAAGCAGAATGAAATCCAACTTCCCCATTTGATCTCAAATCTCATTCACATCAGAAGATAATCCAAGAACCTCCAGTTTACATGGTCATAGGCCTTTTCCAAATCCAATTTACAAATGACCCCACTTTTTCCCAACCTTCTCCTATCCTCAATACATTCATTTGTAATCACTACCCCATCTAAAATTTGTCTTCCTTTGATAAAAGTACCTTGTGGGGGGGAAATGATATCCTTCATCACACATCGCAATCTTGACGCCAATAGTTTAGATATGATCTTATATACACTGCTTAATAAACTGATGGGTCTAAAATCCTTTAACTCCTTGACAAATCTCTTTTTGGGAATAAGGGTGATAAAATTGTTGTTGAGATGCTCATAAAATTCCTCATAATAGTAGAATTCGTCCAAGACCTTCATTAAATCATCATTCACAATATTCTAACATCTTTGGAAAAAAGATATTGTAAACCCATCAGGGCCAGGAGCCTTATCTCCTTTCATATCCAAGATACATGAATGTACTTCCTCCTCGGAAAATGGTCTCTCAATCCAACACTTTTCCTGATTTGATATACAATTAAACTCCATACCATCAAGAAATGGTCTAATGACATGTTCTTCTTTAAACAATTTCATGTAATAGGCTTCCATTTCACTTTTGATGACATTCTGATCATGAGTCCATTCACCATTAATCCAAAGTCCATGAATATCGTTTGAACATTTGTTTTGTGATGCCACCTTATGAAAAAATTTGGTGTTACGATCTCCCTCTTTCTACCATCTAACTCTAGCTCTTTGTCTCCAAATAATCTCTTCTTTTACTACCAATATATGAAATTCCTTACAATATCCCTCATGAGTCCACCTTTCCCCAATAGTCAAACTTCTATTTTCTTCCAACAAATCAATTGTCCTTGTATTTTCAAGACATGTCTTCCTTTCTTCTTTAAAGTACCCACGTAACACTTTACTCCAAGCTTTAAGGCGAAATTTCAAGTTTTTAAGTTTGCGAGCAAACACCCGACTCGCATTTCCCAAATAAAAATTTTGACTCCAAACCACCTCCACCAACTCCATAAAATCCGGATCCATAAACCAAACTTCTTCAAATATAGATGAAGAGGGGTATCCCCACAACATAAATCCTCCCATAAACAAATCTCATTCCCCAACCCAACTTAAACCAAATAAACTTTCAAAAATCAATCTTACCTTTGATAATAGATTTTCAAATACCAGTGCCAAAACCCTTTAGAATATCCTTAGGATTCCACTCCGACATGAGACCACATCTTACCACGATCACTTTTCTCCACAAGCTCTCCCTATCAACACCAAACCTCCATAACAATTTACCCAACAACGCCTTATTATGATACCTTATACTTCTAAACTTCTAATCCCCAACCCCCTTCCTAGATTGGATGGCAAACCAAGTTCCAATCAACCAAATGATATTTCTTGCGATCCCTTTGACAATAGACTTCCAAATACCGGTGCCAAAACCCTCCCGAATATCTTTAGGATTCCACTCTAACATGAGACCATATCTTATCATGATCACTTTTCTCCACAAGCTTTCCCTATCAACACCAAACCTCCATACTCATTTACCCAACAATGCCTTATTATGATACCTTATACTTCTAATCCCCAACCCCATTCCTGGATTGGACGGCATACCAACTTCCAATCAACCAAATGATATTTCTTGCTATCCGGCCTTTTATTCCAAAAAAAATTCCGAAAGTTTTCTCAATTAAAGAAGCATTTGAAGCTAGGACAGTAAATAAGAGAAGGAAATAATTCAAAATACTGGCAAGAGAACTTTTGATCAAGATCTACCTCCCTCTGAATAACAGAGGCGCTTTCCAAGAATCAAACCTTTGCATGATTCTCTCCACCACCAGCTCCCACACTAAAATAGATTTGAATTTATCCTCTAGAGGTAACCCAAGTTAGGATGCTGGAAGACCACCAAATTAACAACCCAAAATAGATGATAAGATCTGAGTGTCCATAACCTCTCCCACTTGGTATATTTCACTTTTCAAAAAGTTTATCTTAATCCCGAGAACACTTCAAAGCATCCCAAAATGCATCTAAAAAGCTCACTTTCCTAGCATCCACCTCACAAAAAACATCTGTATCCTCCGGAAATTGAAGATGTGGAATAAACCCTCTCTACCCATCCCAAATCCCACAACATAACCCTCAAAGGCTCTTGGTATCATCCTACCAAACACCTCCGCAACCATAATGAACAGGTAAGGGGAGAAGGCAAGAAAAATAAATAAAAATAAAATATTCAAAAAGGGAAAATCTTTTTCTTTTTCCTTCATAGCAGAAATCCAAGTGGTTTGCAGTAGACAGTCAGTTATTGGTTTCTTTTGGTTTTGAGGCATTTCCCAGGTTGAGGGTCGGATAGAACAAGCTAACGGACCATTCCCCTGTTAATTTAACCTGTTAGGATAAAAAAGATCTATCCTTCCTAGTTCACTGGTGTTCAATTGGAAATCAAGACTGTCTCAGATAATTAGGTGTTGCAGAACTAAATGAGAAGAACAGAGACAAAAAAGTAGAAAATTGCTACTGCACCTACATGATGGCTATATTTTATGGAACCTACTGAATGAAACGGATCCAAACGACCATTCCTAACAACCTATACAATTCAAAACCCAAAACCAACAGAATTTGAAATAAATCTCTCAAGCTATAAAATTGTAACCACTGAAGTATAATCTCAGCCCACCTAAACCCATACAAAATATGCCTAGAAAGCACAATCAAAAAATGAATTTGAGTCCTTCGTGTATACGTTATGACCCATCGAGTAAAAGTACAACTGAATTTCAACCATCGAGTTACAAAATCCAATTCCTAACCATCATAATACATCACAAATTCTAGCCACAAACATCATGATCATCTTTCCCAATCCAACAATTCTCATGATCAATTCAAAATCCATCGCCAAACTACCCACCTCTAAAACAAAAACCCAAACCATCATTAATCAACTAAAAGTGCAATTTCTATCAGAACAAATGATTTTAACGGCCAACCCATGATCAATCACAAACCAAAACAAAAACCCACTTAAGTTTCTTTTCCCAAAAAATTTAAAGAAAAAAAAAAATCGGCATAGATGGGCTTAAGTGTTGAACTTTACCTTCCAAAATATGGTCTTCAGGTCCTATAGAAGAATCCCCACACACATCACAGACAACTCTGCCATGAATTTCGCCTGTCCAAGCTCTCACACCGGACAGGGTGATCAAAAGGAAGAGACCCATGACCAGTTTCTTCTGCGTCTCCATTTTTTTGTGTCCGAGGTTCTCAAACTGCTCAAGCCTTGAAAAGATTTGTGCTTTAAGCATATCAGTAACAGTGACTCTTTTAGCCTATTTTTGGTTTTCTGGTAAATATTTTTACCTTGGCGTCGGCGGAGTCCGAAAAAAAGGAAAGAAAAAGAAAATAAAAGAAAAGGCACTCCAGTGAAAAAAGAGAGATATCACACCAGTACTTAATTCAGCACTTGACACGATGCATGATAAAGGATATTTTGGTAAATACACATCACTTAGTTACTTGTATCCATTAAAATACCCTCTTTGGACAAAATTCTACTCATGATAAACCCCGTAATAGACTCCCAGAACACAAGATGTGTACAAGTTGTATGCATGAATCAGGGGCGGACACGTCAGCACCGGCTCCAAATAGTTAAAGCAATTTGAGTTTTTGAACCTCATTGAAGATGGTGGTTGTTATTATTGAACTTGTCTCAACGATTTGGGTTGTCTAAATAGAACTGGTTTTGACATTTCAATTTGCCCAGGGCAACATAGTTTTGAGTCTTCGAATCTTTTTTTTTTTTGTTGGTCCCTTTCAATTGTCCTAATCAACATCCTTTTATCCTTCCTTGTTTTTGGAGCCTTCATCTTGCACCAAATTACTTACTCTATTGGTTCTCGTATTTGCTTGTGTTACATATGCCCAACCATCGTAATCAGCTTCATGTTATTTAATCTTAGTTAAATTGTTAATTACAAGGTGCAAAATAAAAAATGTGTATATGATCACCTCAAGATAAAGCAAACACTACCAACTATTGTTATTGCTCAAAGAGCAATAGAGGGGCTATCCAAAGTCTAACTACTGCCCAATCTAAAGCATGGTTTGTCAAACTTGATTCCACTCCTAATCTTTATTAATTGAGTTATGTTATTAATCTAAATTATATTTGACTCACTAAATCAAGTTGTTAACTTGGTAGATTCATTTAACTGGGACTAATTGATGTAACAGAGTCTTGTAAACTTTAAAATGACCCAAAACCAAATTGTAACGCAATCAAAAACTCTTTTTATTTATTTATTTTGATTGATGTTTCATTTCTAAAACCTCCAATAGGTGAGTCGTCGAAAGCATTCAAAACCCTAAAAGAAAGAAAGAGTAAAGAACTTATGAGAACTTTAAACTTTAACTTCTAATCACATAAACCTAAACCTTGGAGATTTGATGGTATTTTGTTTTTGTGCTTATGTTAAAAAGATTTATTTTGGTTTTTCAATATTATTAATACTAATAATAGTAATTTTGCATTAGTTTGGACTTTAAAGTTTATAATAAATTAGGTCCACCTTATTATGGTATTAGACTGTTAGTAATTTATATAGTGCATTTTTAGATTTTTAAATTAAAATATTACAAAATAATAGATAATACTTGAGTCAGAATACTATGCATAATTTTTTAAAAAAATATTTTTTAATATTTATACTATTAATAAAAATAAAAAATGTAATGAATCCCCAAGTTGACTCTAATGACTCCCGAATCGAGTTGACACCTTAGCTCTCTGAATTGAGTAAAACATCCGAGTTTGCAGACCTTAATTTGAAGAAAGGTTCTTTAATATGTGATAGGATGTTAAGTCCAAGTTTTGGTGTTTAGGATGGTGTGGGTCACCAAGGGATGCCATATAGAATAAAATACATATTCCATGTTCAAAAAATGTATTACCCAACCATTTTATTCCACATGACATCCCCTGGTGTCTTGGACACCAAATCCGGGACAGGACATCCTTACCCCTTTAATATACATTTGCCTAATACGTGCTTTTTGTTCATTTATTTCTAAACCAAAATAAATAAATAATCAAGGTCACACAAACCTATGTAGGCATGCCATTGATTGACACATGATGTGTTTTTTGAATTTAATATCTCTTTTTTACTACCTACTTTTTCAACTGAACACTTTTTTGGACATGTTTACCCCTCAACACAACACATGTCACCTTATAATTCACCATAGACACTACAAAGACTTTTTCATCACATAACATTTGCTGGGTTTCTCAAAATTTCCTTGTGTTATGTTATATGAAGTTTAATATTTTCCACATAAATATTGAATCATTTCTTTCACAAAGGTGATAAACATACACAAGTTTAGATTGAATTTACTTGTTGGCTAACCCATATCTACTAGGAAGCAATATAACCTAACCTGATTTTTTTAATTACATTGTGAGATAGGCATATATTCATTAGTGGGATGATGCATTTTTCATTCTAATATGATCAAATCATAACACATACAATTAAGCCATCTATCTCCCTTTTCTTTTTCTTACCCAATACGAATGCAATGCCAATTTTCAGTCTCTATACAATGCTCTCTTAAATAGCGACAGTGATGACAAAGAGAGGCAGCAACCATCAATGAATCTCCTCCCTCTCAAAATGACCAGCAAAAGCATTTTTTTACATTGATATTTGCAGTAGTTACCTCTAATAATAATCCATTTCTTATACATCATGTAACTCTTTCTCACACGCAAGGGGAACTCAATAGTTAACACCTAAAGTGATCGCAACTTTTGGTATAACTGAGGACTGTTGTGGGACTAAACACACACAAAAGGATTTGCTTTTTTGATAAACTCACATACAAATACAAAGGAGACCTCCACAGTTAACACCAAAAGTGATTACAGCTTTTGGTGTAACTAAGGACCCCCATATACTCAGACACACAAATCCAGTTCACTGATGTGGAACTAAACACACGCCTAAAAGCAAAGTGAATGGATAAAAAATGCTCACCTTTACGAATGCTAACCACTGCTCC
>JAOXJP010226340.1:0-11508 GCA_025762735.1 Platanus orientalis | reverse complement strand
AAACATACAAAATAACAAACAAATAATGATGAAATATATAAACATACCTAGCATGGTATCACCACTTCCACCATGAATACCGCGGTAGATCAAGAACATAATCGTCACTAGAATCTTGCCGATATTCATGAACGTATGGAGATGGCATTGCACGTAGCTCATTAGGATTGAAATGAAAGCTCATAAGCTCTCTAAAATTGTGTTCTTGAGTAGGCTAAGGATTATCCCACCCTATAGGTAGAGGAAGAGAAACAGGCACATAACAATGCTTACGATGTTGATGGCTACGACTACCTCTAGAACTTGTTTCTGACTCTGTAGCTCTAGTGTCAAATGGTACAAATGAATCTGATGATGGAACAATGACTGGATATGGTGGCTATATCTGAGGTATATGTGCACCATACTCCAAATCCAAATTGCATATGTGGTGGATTAGATTGGCTAGAGCTTGACTCACCAACATTCTCTCTAAATTGCATTTAGGGTGGAAAAAAACCAAGATATAGTTGTGGCACATAAGATTGGCTCGAGGCGTCAACGTTTTCTCTCAACTGCATTGGTGGTGGAAAAAAATTAATAAACTATGGTAGATAAGACTGGCTACTAGAGCTGGATTTGCCAACATGCTCACAACCAAACTGCATCGGTGGTGGAAAGAAATTTATATGTGGTTGTGCTCGTGGGTGATAATAGCTAGTAAAGCTCAACTCGTCAACACACCCCGACTGATCATAAGACTGAAGGTGTCTACCGTCATGTGAGAATGATCTAGTATCACTCATATCTATGGAACGCAGTTGTGCCTCCACATCATTAGTGTATTCATGTCCACATTCCCATCGCCTACTATAAGTAGAACCATTGAATCGCTGATGACGAGTCAGTTGAGTTGGAAATTTCAATTAACACCATAAAGGCATGAATCAATGTCTTTTTTTGGAACATTATTAATGTAGAACTTATAGACTAATTACATTTTTTTTAATTCAAAAATATATTTTTTCTATTTTCGGATTATTAAATATATATATATATATATATTTTTTTTTTTTTGAAATTTCAATTAATACCAAGAAGGCATGAATCAATGTATTTTTTTAGAACATTATTAGTGTAGAACTTATAAACTAATACCTTTTTTTTTAGTAAAAAAGTTTTTTTTTTAAATTTTCGGATTATTAAGTAATTAATAAAAAAAATTCAAATTTTCGATTGACACCACAAATCGATGGGTTTTGATCCTAAACCCACAGATCCATGGTCATTTCATCACTAGCACATCCAAATCTTCTTCTTTTGTCCTAATTTTTTGTATTTTTTTCATTGTCAACAAAAATGCCTTTAGATCTTCAAAACATGAATCAAATCATGTTTTTGATGCATGAAATCAGTATATCTAACATCTATTTGTGTGGATCTACTATTTTTTTTTAAGTAATTTTGAAAAAGAAATGAAAAAAACTTACCATTAATGCAAACCGACAAACAACACTAAAAAACCTCATTTATCCTTTAAATCTTCAAGATTTGAAGGTTTTTCTTCCAAAGGATTGCAAGATTTAAGCAAGAGAATGATTTTGTAGCAACAATAATTATTTTGGAGAGCTTCACAACGAGTTTGGGGGCTTTCTATGTGAAATCCCCCAAGAAAACCAGTTTTTAACATTTCTGTGTTCGGGAAGACGATCCCGACATCCAGATCGGGCGATCCAAATCCATATCGTCCAATCCGGATGCTAGGATCACTGAGTCAAATTTTTTTCAAGTGTATCGTCCGATACCATCTCTGGATTGTCCAATACGAAATGATCCGGAACGATCCGGTGTCGTATCGTCCGGTACGAAGATGGGATTGTGTGATACCAAAGGGATCGCGATTTACATGTGAGTATCAGACCGTACCTGGACGATCCCGATATGGATTGTCCGATACGATCCCATATTGTCCGAGATTTAAAACCATGTGTAGTGATTCTTGGGTGTGTCAAATAGTCTTGAAATGAAATAAGCAGCCAAATGTTGGACCATCCTGTGGATTGGTCATTAGACAAGACTGATATTGTTCCAACATTGCTTACCGTTTGAGAAATGCAATATTGACCACTGATTGGACGTACCCATAGTTATCAATCTGAGCTATCCAAAATGAGGTATTTGTTTGTTGTCCATCAATGGGTTGCTCAAATTTCTGACTCTCGAGATAGATGATCAACCGTATGATGTGTTATAGTTTCCAGTATAACTAGAGAATGTAGAGAGACTTTATGAAAAAAGACATAGTTTTATTAGATATGGCAATATAACCTATTCTTCCTATTTCATGTGGTTTATCTCCTTTTTTGGTTAAAGATCCTCCTTGGATTCTCCTTATTTCTTCCCCAAGTATCTTCATACCCATTTCTTATTGCATCCTATCAAACCCTAGTCATGTAAAACTCATACTCTTGACTTACTCGTAAGTTACCACTCTTCACTATATTAATTTAGCTTACAAATGAAGATGCCAGCTTGTTAAGTTGGTAAAGTCTGTCAGTGTCATATCATAGACCTGGGTTCAAAATCTGTCTTCACATACTAATAAATTAACCACTAACATTTACCTATAAAAAAAAAAAAAGGCTGTCAAATCAAGGACATGTGATTAAATTCTGTATTTGAAGCAGTTCTGGAACCATCCCCCCTGTGTCAAAGCTATCTCCAGGTCAGGCAGCTTATCACTTCCTGGCAGGCTATCAGAATGGGAAGTTTGTGCCAGTGTACAACAAAGGTCCCTCACCTATTGACTCTCTGGAACTCGCAAAGGCTCTTCTTTCAAAGGTCAGGAATATATATACATATATGCACTTACGTTCAATATTATGTCATGGTTTAACTGATCATGCACTTACTTTCTTTTTTTCCTTTCTTACTGTTGCAGTTGAAAGAGAACCAGATTCAGTGCTTCCTAATTAACATCAATGAAGGAGAAAAGCATGTGACAGGTAAGTAAGAGAAACATCAGTGAGAAATTTCAATTTTTGTGGCACACCCAAGGACAGCCTTTGTGTAACAACATTCTTTCCACCTGCACGAATACTAATAGATTGTCATCATTCTAGAAATGGAGTACTTTGTTGAGACGCTGCCCAAAACTTCTTTCCAGCAGTCTTAATGATCCTTCTCATGAACTTTATGTTCAGATGATTGTACATGTTTCCTTTGTCTAGAATATGCAGTTTCTGCGTAGTGCTTTTATTGGCCTATGTGCTATCTAATAGATGTTCATTGATGGGCTGTGATTGGGTAGAGGCTAGGCACAAATGTCATTCATGATGAGCCGCAACATTCTCTCTCTCTCTCTCTCTCTCTCACACACACACACACACACACGCATTCAACTTTGAGTACTTTTGAATGGATTATCTATGAAAAAGATTTTAATACTACCTGTGTCTTTTCTTATCAAGAGAAAGAAAACCTAGCTGTCTTCACATGTTTTTTTATGATCCATTTTGAAGCAACTAACAGACACGTTCTGTGGTTTTGTAGGCAAGGACTTTATTAAGTTGGCACAATCGACCCTGTCTAAAAACATACCCCCTTTTGAACCTAAAGGTAGTTTTCTTCAATGGACATTTTCTTCTCTCCTTTTGCTTGTGAACAGAGAAAAGTGTTATTAACCAACTCAACATAACTTGCAGCTGGAGATCTCCAAGGAAAGTACAAGAACTTTATTTCAGGTAAGTTCCAAGAGCTACCTGAGGAATTCTCATTCTGAAACCCTTCCATTGTTGAATCTCGTCCCTTTTTGAGGATACAAATGTGAACATTTTATTTATTAGATAAACCCGAGCATTTGTGAGAATTATGTAAGGCTAACTGTGTTTTTGGGAAAGTGTAGAAGAGAATAATTGTGGAATAAAAATCAACTCTTTTTTTTAAAGACTACCTTTATGATGCTTGGCTAATTGTATTTACTCAATTTCATTTTGGTCATACAAGCTCAGAGCTAAGATTCGAGCCCTTTGAATCAAAGAAATAACCAAGGGTGTGTTTGGGTGTCTTTCACTAAAAATAATGACTCTTACACTATGACAAAAAAGAACTTTCTAATCAAGCAATCTGGGGGCAACTAACAATCATTCAGGCCCAGGCATGGCCCAATTTAATTTTATGGGTCTCAGGTCGGCTCTGGGCCCATGATATCCTCACCTTTCTGACTTTTCTGGATGTGTAGACTAAGGCCATACTTGGTTTGGGTATGCTAATTTACATTGGCCTAAAGATCTTTTAATCCATTTCTCTGCCTAGGAGGTTATTACCCAAGTGAATGTTGTGATGGTGGAGAAGCATTTCTGCCTGGCGTTTCAGCTTCCTCTCCAACCTTGAAAAATCTTTTTATTTCTATCATTGTTCCATTTAAGTACATTTTTCGCAGATCTTATTAATTATCATGAAACAGTGAAAATATTTATCAGCTATTTACTTTTCTAGAAGGATGTTATGTCCAGTATGTACTGTTTGCCCCCTCACAGGTGGTTGTGGCCCCATGCAAAAAGTTGTGGGGGGCCTACACCCCCATGAGGGGGCAAAGCTACATCCTGGACAGAACATCCTTTCATTTTTCTTTTAAGCACAAAACACAAATGTGATCATCAAACCTATAGTGTCTGCCTTGCATTTAGCTTCCTCTTCAATGTTGGAAAATCTTTTTTTTTGGTTTGAAATCAATGCTTTACTAAGTTTCGATTGAGTATATGTTTTTGCAGAACTTATTGATTATCATGAAACAGTGAAAATACTTATCAGCTATGTACTTTTAAGCACAAAATACAAATGTGATCCTGAAACCGATGGTGCCAGTCATAATTTGCCCCAGGAAATCACGGTTGATCCAATACTTCTTGACTGCACTCAATAACCAATGGCTTCCCTTTGAGGCACCATAGACCTTCCTCCAAAGCCTCGAATTTATCTTCTATACTGAGGTATGAATAGATGGTAGTCATTATCCAAAGTGAATAGATTGAAGCCCGCTTTCAGTTTAGTGGGATGTTTACATAGACAATCTGTAAATATGACAAGGAGGTCTACCTACGAGTGAAGAGAGACATGGCAACTAAAGATTTAATGACAATATGATCCTAGATAGCGTGGAATGACGAAAGTATAGCTGACCCCAAATATTAGGGGTAAGGTTTCTAGTTGTTGATCTAGGTCATCATTTCTGGTTTGAGTAGCCTTCATTAATTCAGTTGCATTGAAGTTTACTTTTTGGTGATCATCTATATGGTTCTCTCAAACAAAATATGTGGTCAACCTACTTCGACAGACGATATTTCAACTGCTAAATCCATTTTCACAGCAATCGTGGTTGTCTTAAAGTTGTCTCAAGATGTTGGACCTCTAACCAACCTTTCGGTTTATCGTATTATTGTGGGGACAGTACAAGATGATGCCGTGAATTGTCTTCATATCACCCTTGGAGTTACTCAAACATGTTACTTTAAAGAATGCGCACTTAAGAGAGTTTTTAAGATACTTTCGAAAGCACCCTCAACTTGGTTCTCTTTCGTCAATCACATGTTGTGTTCTTTGATCCTTTTTCTGATGCAGATTTGGTTGGTTGGCTCAATGAGCAACGATTCACCACAATATTGTTTCTTTATTTTTGGGCCTAAACTAGTCTCTTAGATGTCAAAAGAGAAACCCACCATTGACAGGTCAAGTACAGAGGCAAACATCACATTTTAGCTCATACAACTATCGAACTGACTTTTAGGTTGAATATTCACTTCGTGAACTTACCTAGGAAGAACGGATATTCCAAAATCCTCTGCGTGTCTGTGTCCAGGGGCGGAGCTAAGACTTTTTGGTAGGGGGTAAGTAAAAAATTTTAGTTGAAAAAATGTATAAATATACTAAAATGTATATCATTTATACAAAGAAATAATTCGTATTAAAAGCATTTACAACTCTGTACAATTTGTGAACAAAAAATTATTGTCCACTAAAAATCCTTATACAATTATAGTGGCAATTGTCCGTGACGAGGCCTCATGTTCTATAAGCGTTGGATGATCTATTTAAAACATATTTCTCGATATTAGAGATTAAACAATCATTCATCCAATCATCTCCCATGTATATCTTTAACACAATTAATAAATTGGTTGTATTTGGGTTGACCCATATAATCATATCCTTAACTCAACATGACACCCAACCCACCAAACATGCCTACTTCAGTGCCCCACACAAAGGATTTGCCCTCATCCATGTGTTTGAATCATCTCCAGTTTGAATGGACTGATATCATGTAATACCAATAGTGCATATCACACTGGTACCAATCAATGGGTGACATGATGCATGACCAAGGGTGTATTGACCAACTTCACATCATCTCCTATCTGACTAGACAGATACCACACCAATCTTTGACCCATATGTATTAACCTAAACACCTTTGTTAAGCCATATGTCATGCATTGATCGGTAGTGGTGTGATATCTGTCCGTCTATTCAAACTGGAGATGATTCAAAATCATATTGACCAAAGTATATGGGTCATAAGTGGGCATTGTAAATGCACAATAAAGATGTACATGTGCATTTATTAATACACCCTTTGTCAAATAGTGTCACTTCCTTGGCAGAAACGAGTCTATTACTTGTCCATTCAGACTGAAGATGATGTGAACCCTTCATTCATCACCTTGTAATAGGTAATTTCCATTTGAAAATCTTATTTTAGATCTTTTGTTTCTCCCCCTTCTTGTATTCAAATCTAACAGTAGTGTTTCTCCACGATTATTCAAAAGATCGATCAACCTTCTAATCTCTTATCAAAGTGTTGTCACATTCGTATCTCTAATTCTCCTTAGTCTTTAATTTGTTTTTTGTGTCCAATTTAATAAGTTATACCATGGATTTAGGTTGCATTTCTGTGTTAAACAATGGAAGCAATTAGACTTCTATTAATGAAGAGAATGAAGTAAATATTCTATCCAGGATTTTGGTGTCCAAGACCGTGGGGATGACATGTGGAAGAAAATGGGTAGGAATTTGGGTGGGTTAGATTAAATTTCAAATTCTCACCCATTTTTCCACATTTCATCTCCTTGGTCCTGGACACCAAATCCTAAACAAAACATCAACACAAACAATCATTCTTAAAAAAAAAACAAAAAACAAAAATATATAAAATAAAAAGAAGAGATTGCAAGCTTGTCCTGGGAGCTCAATGGCTATGAACTCTTGGTCCGATTCTATTGGACTCCAATGAGCTGAAAATGCAATTTTCTGATGGGACAAGAGGTTCACATTGAAAGGAGAAAAGAAGAGGCCAAATGAACTCGTCAATGCAAATAAGATGAAACGTCTAATACAAAAAGCATAGTGGGTGTTGTAGCAGAAATTTTTTATATAGATGCCAATAGAAACCCAACACCAACCCCAGTAGCCCTACAATCAATACAATCTAAATTTACGTCAGTGTTCCAAGAGCCAATGAGTCTACTGCCTTAACAATCTCATGACCATTGCATTCTACTACAAGATGAACAATCACGCACCAATGTACAGCCTTATCGATACCCACACTTTTAGAAGAATGAGATTGAAAGGATCGTGAAAGGGATGCTAGATGCCAGCACCATTTGTCCTAGAATGAGCCTATAATCATCGCTTGTTCTATTAGTTCGAAAGAAAGACAGCTCATATAACATGTGTTTCGATCATCGAGCGCTTAACAAAATCACCATCAAGGATAAATTTCCAATACTAATCATTGACGAGTTATTGTATGAATTGCACAAGGCTTGATATTTTTCAAAGCTTGATCTACAAACCTGGTATCATCATATTCGAGTTCATCAACCAGATATTGAAGGCCACTATGAGTTCCTCATGATGCCCTTCATATTATGAATGTTTCATCTACTTTTTAGAGCCTTACAAATGAAGTATTCTGGTCTTATCTTTGCAAATTTGTTTTGGTATTTTTTGATGACATCCTTATATATAGTCTAAGTTGGGAATTTAATGTTTACCATGTCCAAGTTGCATTGGAAGTACTTCATAAGCACAAGTTGTATGTGAAGCTTTCTAGTGCTTATTTGGCTAAACCAAATTAGAATATTTGGGCCACATCATTTCACATTATGGAGTTGCAATAAATCCACAAAAAATTGCAAACATGATTGAATGGCCTACACCCACTACTATCAAGGGATTGTGTGGGTTTCTTGGCCTCATAGGGTATTATCGAAAATTTGCAAAGAATTGTGGCTTATATGCACCCCACATATAGCTCTTTTAAAAAAGGATGCCTTCCAGTGGAATGAAGAAGCAACAAAGGCTTTCCAGGACCTCAAATTAGTCATGACCACTATGCTTGTCCTTGCTTTGCCAAACTTATCCCAAACATTTATTGTTGATTGTGATGATTCCGACACCAGGATAGGAGTTGTTTTGTTGTAGGATGATAGGCCTATTGCATTCACTAGTAAGGCATTATGTAAACGTCATTTGATGTTATCTACATATGAGAAAGAAATGCTTGCAATAATACATGCTATAACAAAAATGTTGGCCTTATGGACTTGGATGGTATTTCAAGGTGTGTACCGACCATTGAAGCCTTAAGTATTTCATAGAGCAACGAGTCACTACAGTGATGCAACAAAAATGGGTTTCAAAGCTCCTTGTGTAGGATTATGAAATTATTTATTGGAAGGGAGCTACAAACACAATTGCTAATGCATTTTCTAGGAAATTTGAAAGAAGCACAATACATGCTGCAATTTCCCATCCTCGGGTGCAGTGGTTGTTAGGTATTTTATGTATTATCAATGTCCATTCCAAAACTTATAAGTACATGTAGAGTAGTCCTTGAATTGGATTTGGTTATGTAATTTGTAATATTATGTAAGTCCAACACAAGTTTGGGAAGAACTTAAAGACAGAAAACCACCGGTCAACAAAGGTTTATTATATGAACACTTAAGACTAAGAGAAGAATAGATTTGAGCATTCAAAATGAATAACAAGCTTCAACAACACTTTCCTTCAATGCTTCAAAGGTAAATCAAAGTAAAAAAAGAAGGTAAATGGTGTGTGTGGGTGTAAGACCAAACCAAAGCCTAGGTTTGTTTAGAAAAACCATCTATGAACCTAGAATGGTAAATTCACCCAACTTACGGTGTAATTGATCTTAAATTCATAAAAATATATATGTTAAAGACATATGGACACATTATGACACAAGGTGGATACCTTGGAAAAAATGTGCAGAAAAGTTAAAATGGCTTAAATTAAGACGATCATAACTTTTGATCCCGATCACTGCTCGGGGCCCATAAATACTTAAAACAATTGGCTCGACGAGTACTATCTGAAAATCAAATCAATGAGGAAAATTTTGGTCAGACATCTAGACCGAGCAGAAAAAATCGAACCGGTCCAATCTGCACCAATCTACCTCGGACCGAGCCACATTTTTGTGGACTAATCTAGAAGTTCCTGGAATGAGCAACTAGGGATCCGAGATGTCTGGACCAAGCCGCGAAAATACAAACTGGTTCGGACTGGACCAAGCCATTTTTTTGTGGATCGGTCCGACGCACTAAAAATAAAAATATATATATATTTTAAAAGATTTGTGGCTCAAATCTTTTTGAATTTTGGATTAGGGTTTGTGCATGACCTAAACATCTATAAAAAGGGGTTAAACCTATGAATGTGTGCAAGGGTTGAAAACTATTTGCATACTCTTGTATTCAATTATTGTGCGGCTAACAACTAAGGTTCGAGCTACTAAGTAAAAGAAGAGTCTTTGCTCTTCAATATTGCTTTGGGTGAAGTTACCCACGATCTCATGCTTGCGATTGGGATATACATCAAAGAGTAGATTGTGCATTAGGGCTTCAATCCGTGCAAAAAACTTCATGAATTAAAGCCAAACTAAGGTGAATCCTTTTAGTTAATTTTTGGAGTTTTTCACCGAGATTAATAGTTATATTTGCCTACACATAGAGGCTTAATCAATTGTACAATACAGTCATATTTAACTATATAAAGATTTAAATTTGGATTAATATTCCTCATACTTAATACACACACACACACACACACACACACACATATATATATATTCTTAAGGAATATTGGACTATGATTAACATAGGCAAATCAGCCTATTTAGAGGCAAAAATTACTGATTAAATATTCCTCCAATTTGCACATCTTTTTTAGGAATATTAAATTGTTTTAACTATAGTAAAATCAGCCTATTAAGAGGCATGACTTAGGAATTTTGATTCCTATATTTTAATTTAATTTGTGAGGTTGTGAGTCTTCGTCGGAAACACCAAAGACGCACTTGGCCTTAGTCAGAGACACCTAGGGCACATTGAATTAACCTTATCCAGAGACACTAAAGATGGAATTGTGTACTTGTCGGAGACACCAAACACGGTGTATTAGGTTTATTTAATTTTCATGTAATGATCTGTTATCATTAATAATAAAAAAAATTAAGAGTACTTTTGGACAGTGGACGTAGACCTGGAGTGCCTAACCACTATAAAATTCCTATGTCTTGCATGATTGTGTATTTGTATTTCAATTGAGCTATTTTCATATTCTAAATAATATTGAATGCATGCCTGATCACACACCTTGCATTCTAATTCAAATATTTGGTTTGGAAATCAACTTCATTCAAAGAGAAACATTATTTAATTAATTGAATCCAGTGAAGACCTACCAGCCCTGCTCTTGCTCTGCTATAGTTCTCTATAGTATATGACGGGGCCTCGTGGTTTATGATAACACTTCCACTTAAATAGACTTAAGGTTAATCTCCATAATTGAATTCACACTAATTGTGTGCGAATCAATTTAAAGGGCATAGATTAAAATTGGTTTAGAAAGTAGGGAGCAGAAAAATTAGATAAAATTGAAACACTTATTTACCCCCTCTAGAAATTTTGGCAGCTTGACAACTAAAATCTTAGTGGCTCACAAATAGCGAGCTCAGTCCCTGATTGAAGACTAAAATTCTAACTGTAATGTCTTAGAATACCAGAGGGGAGGGGTGAATAAGATTACACTAATTTTCTTTTGATTTGTTTCTAATTGTTAACCCTACTAATTTTTATAGTCCACTTTTGAATTGTCCCAATTAATAGATGTATAATGATTGAATCATGCAAAATTTGCAATATGCCCGGTTGTTCAATTTATGCATGCAATGAATATAGATACAATCTGAAACAAAACAAAACAAGTGAATATAGTGAAACAAGAGAAAAATTTTATTGTGGTTTGGCCAATCCAGACCTACGTCCATTGTTCATAAGCTCATCTCCGAGCTACTATTATTTTTATTAATAGTTCACACTATTACAGGAAAATTAATAAACCCAACAATATAACTCAACTCAATGAACTCCGGTCAATTGCCAATACACACTCGGTGGTTCCGATGAGTGTAAGCAAACCTCCGGATACTCCAACGAA
>JAOXJP010226338.1:0-11508 GCA_025762735.1 Platanus orientalis | reverse complement strand
TTCCCCCCCTTGTGTGGCCCTTGAGTGCCTCACCAGGGGGGTGGCGCAGAGGATATCAGCCCAAAATATAGTAGGAGAACATTAAAGTTAGAGTGGGTTCAGAGACGTACATGAAAAGACTTGGACTCTTTTATGGCTTGCAAAAGCGGAAACCACATTCCTTTACAAATCCTGGAAGCTTTCTTTTTTTGGAGTTTTCTATGGATTACAGCTCTAAATGAAAGCTTAACGTTATAAAACTAGATAGGAGACCCAGACTTCTTCTTCTTCTATTTTCTTTTTCTCTCTTTTCTTCTATATTGGATTACACAACATACCGGAATAAAAACAGAGAAAACACATTGCTCTGCGAAAAACCCAGATGGGAAAGTAATTTTTTTAGGGGTTTTGGAGGATAAGAAACCTAATAACTCTCTGACTGGCAGGTACCGAGTGGTAGAGAAGGAAAGAAAAACTTATTGCATGATTAAAACCTAAACTATAACAAAATCTAGCATAATTCATATGTATATAGAAAACAAAATCTAACAACTCACCTTTTTCATTCTCTCTTCTGGGCTAATTGGTTTCAAAATCACAAGAATTTCAAGGCTAGAGAACATTTTTTTTTTCCCTCTTGGAGCTTCGGTTCGAAGTATTTGTTGCATTTTACATTACAAGTCTGATTAAAGATTTGCGTTGAGAGTCACTGGAGGTTTTCCGGCTATCAGATGAATCGGTTGTAAGGAAGTTGATGGAGCTTCAACACTGCTTGCTAATGCCATTTTCCAACGAAAATGATCAACAAGGCTTCAATTTTGCGGTGAGTCCGAAGTGGTGTTGCTGGCTCAAAGTTCTCAACACGATGATGTAGTCCATGTGTAGAGGGAGAGATTTGGGCCTCCTTGTCAAGGTTATAAAAGGAACCAACAAATTTAATAACCTAATATTTTTTTTGACTATTTTATCCTTTCCATACTCTTTTCTTCAAATATTTTAAAATACCTTATTATATGGCAATTTTTCCATACTTCATGGCCTTCTGGGAAAAACCCATTAATTAATGATATTTTGGTAAAGGTGTATCATGGTAAATGCACCTCACAACACCTAATCATATAGCATAAAAAAATCGAATAATCTCAATTGGATAGGGACATACAATGCTAGTACTAATAAATGCATTATACGATGTCTAGCAAGGGTATCAAGGTAAACACATAGGGGTTAACGGAGGGTGTTATAGCAAAGAATACGACTTATTATCCAAAAAAAAAAAAAAGCCAAGTATATGACTACAATCTTGTTAACCAAAAATATCAATTATTAGGTATCATTTCATGTGGTCACAAATGCATTACAAGCCCTAAGGTTTCTCTTCAAAATCTATGGAGAGAGAGAGAGAGAGAGAGAGAGAGAGTAGAAACTGAGGTGGAGATTGGGAACTTATCTCAATGGACAGTGACAATGATGGTGACAAAATTTATGATGATGACAACTAATTAATAACTTTTTCTTTAAATCTTCTTTTCTTCTTAGCCAAAATTTGTATATTTGATTGATTTAGCTGAAACTTTTGGTGATGTTTTGAATTTTTTTCTTTGTATTTTATTAATAAAGATCATGACATTTCAAGAAATTTCACAATTTCAGTAAGAAATTAATGAAATTTCAATGAGATTTTGAAAAAAAATAATTCCCTTTATTTTTCATTTCCACACCTAAAAGTATTAGGTTTCTTAAATTTTACTGTAATTCAATACCATGATGATGACAACAATGATTAGTAGCAAGCTTATCGTGTCACAAGAGAAAACATACTTATAATGCCCTCCCAAAGAAACTATGTAAATGGTCATCTATGTAAACAAATATTGATGCAAAAGTAATCAGCAAGATTCAAAATTTATGTTTCAATAATGAATATTTAGCACTAGGAAGTTATAGAAATTTTGGAGAAATTATAGTGGAATGTTTTTAAATAATGAAAATCTATCAAAGTTATAGAAATATTGGGAGAATGTAAAAATTCAAAACGCCTCAAAGAATATTACTTATTTTTATCTTTAAATTTTTTGTTTACTAAAATATTAAATTTTAACAACAGAAATATCTATAATTATCAATTGTAGATGTAGTAAGATATTTGTAATACCACACTAATATTGTTACTAACTTATAATAATAATATTTTAATAAGATTTATTCACATTTATTTATATATTTATGTTAGTTAATTTTTAAAAATTATCTAAATTCTTCATGCATAATTATTATTTTATTTTATTGTGAAATAAATATTAAATTTTATTCATACCTTGAATTTTTTTAAAGATGATTAATTTTGAAAAATAATAATAATAGTTTACTACTATTATATATATTTTTTAAAGATAATTACTTTTTGAACTTTCCTTTCCCTCTCTTCTACCTTCAACCCTCAAATCTCCTCCTAGTCCATCTCCAAGTGCAACAATGGTACAAAAGAAGCATGTTACCCACACCCACCTCCAAGACCTCCAAAGGTGGTTCTTCCAAGGCTACACCTTCTCAAGCCGCCAACAAGGGAAAAAGGCTTGTGGGAGAGAGGTCTCGGGCTCCAAAGTGTACCAAGGAACACAAGGAGGGTTCTTATTCCCCTTTTTGCAATGCAAAGAGCTTGTAGACCTATGAGAAGCTATTCCCATCTCATTAATTTGTCTGTGAGAGGATGGTCGAGATAGAGGTCCTAAAGACCATGTAATACTACAAGCAACTTGATGCACAAGGGTGGTTTCCATTCTTTGACCTACAAGGCCCCATTCAAGATGAGGAGGTTCATATCTTCAATTCAAACTTCTTTTCGAAGAACTATGAGGAATTGTTCATTTTACTTTGAAGTCTATGGGATGCCCTTGAATATAAATCCCTACTACGTCGCCAAAATATTGAAGATCCCCCTTGAGGTAAATACAATCGTGTTCCCCATCGAGTGGATGAGTCTCTAAGACAAAGCCACAATGACTGAGAGGTTGTGTCTAGAGTACGTGAACTAGGGAAATAAACTCCCCTATATGGTTTGGAAGCCCTTAGTCAAGTTTCTGCATAAGGTGTTCACCTACAACCTATTATTCCCTACAACTCACCGAAACAATCTCACCCTACAAGTGATGTACCTCATCGATAACATCATTCAAGGACCTCAGATTGACATTCCTTCGGTAATATGTCACACCCTCACCAAGACAGTGACAGCCCGACATTCCACTGGAAGTATTCTATTCCCCATGTTGATCACCAAAATCCTGGTGCCTTTCAAAGTTTTTGCCCCGTAACGTCGCACCACTTCTTCATTCACCATTGGGAACCTCTCGAGGATGGGTCTGATTGAGTCAATGGCATCCAACCCCAAGAAGAAGACTCATAAGCTCAACCCATCCAAGTTTGCTACTGCTAGTGCCAAGGCATCAGTGATGTCCTTCCTCCAAACCTTAGTGCAAAAAGGTATCCAAAGTCATCCACAATCAAAAAAGCCTCACACAAAATTAGAAATTGATTGCCTCAAGAATTTCGACTCAAATGTTTGACAATCCACTTGTCCTATAGTTAGCTAATTACAATGAGGAGGATTACACAATAGAGGACTTCACAAATGACACTAATGGAGAGGACACGCCTGCTAGAGATGATGAGGTGGTTGCAGTAGTTGATGGTGATGAGGATCACAGTGATGGTGGAGATGTTGAGGGTTTGAAGGAAGAGTATGACGGCTCTAAGTATGCTTAGGGCAATGACTAAGCTCTCTTTTGTTTTTTAGAATATTTTATCAGTTTCTATGATTGTCAATTTTTTAGTCTTGAGAACTTGTGATTGTCAAAATCAAGACCCATGGTCTTCTTTCTATAATTACATAATTGATGAAATGACAATTTTCCTTTTGTTACTCTCATTATGTCTCCTAGTAATCTTTATCTTGACTGATATTTTTGCTAGGCTTTGCCAATTCATGGTAAAAAGGGGAAGAAATGAGTGGCTATAAGTGGGCTTGAGATCATGGTATACTTTATGGGTGAATATACTAGTTAGGGGGAGTATAGTATACTTGATAGGGGAGAATACAAGTCATGGAAAGTACCAAAATTAATGTCCATTCAAAAGAACTAAAATTATTAATTTAATGCATTGGCATCCATCATAAACATAACACATACACCTTATTTTTTATCAATTATTTCATATGCTTCACATAAGGCTTAAGGAAGGTATGTGTGTATGTGTGCAAATGATTGGGAGCATTCAAGATACTTATAAGCTAAGAAAATTTAAATGTATTTTCAATTTTGTATTTTGTAACTGTTCTATAATGATTTGGTGTATTTTGGGGGTTTGGGCAATTGTGTCTAGTTGTAAAATCGTGTAATAGGGGTTTTTCCATGGAAATGACAAAAGGGGGAGATTGTTGATGCACATGTATTATTTGTCGATCCATGGGCAAAACATCTTGTGAGGATTCCATGATCTAAAGCTCCAAGAAGACTTAAGACATAAAGATCAAGATTGGAAGATGGGCTCTAACATCCCAAAAGGTAAAGGCATGCATGTAGCATGATTAAGGTCATTTAGAGATGACCAAAATGTGCATTTGTATATGTAAGGAGACAACCCCCCAAAGGATGAAGGGGAAATGATCTTCCTAACAAGATCATAGATAGGAAACTATGAAAATTCCTATCTCTGACTGATCATGCATAGGCATTAGGGGCTATAATAAAAAAAATCCCAAGGATTGTGCCCCTTCCTCATGACTAATAACGGTTTCTAGGTCATGCCCTAATGTGACCGGTCATAACTAGGTCATGGGACTTTTACCTCGAGGCTTTAGGTGGTGTGACCAGTCACAACCTGATGTCTCGTGACTGGTCACAAACCCCAAGATTATTCACACCTTGAAGAAAAATCAACTTTGTAAAACTCCGTTTTTGAATGAAGGGCTCATATCTTTTATCCTTTTAAAATGAATCCAATCCAAGGAATGGGAGTGTTTTTTGGACTCTATAAGAGAGAAACTTTCCTCTTTAGGGAAACACTTCAAGCATTCAAGAGTATTATTTACTTTGCCAAAAGGGAGCTCCCAAGAATGAAAAAAGTTTTCTCCTCAATTGCTTGAGCTCAAAGCTTGACAATCCCTCAAGAATCCCTCTCTTGCTACCATCTCTACTCTACTTAGCTAGTAGTTCAAAAAGAGGAGTGTGTAGGTTGTTCCAATGGAAAACTCTTCTTTGGTTGACTAAGCTCAAGGAGTTCTAAAGCCAAAGTTTGAAGTTGTGTGAGTGTACTAAGGCAAACCAGTTCAACAAGGAGCACTCCTTCTTGGTATGAACAACAACATCAACCAGCTAGTGGTATTACTTGTTTTCTATTTGCATTCATATTCATTTTCATGTTATTTTGTTTCTGCCTGAGATACCGGAAGTTGACCACACTCCTTGGAGACACCGAGTGTATTGTTTAGCTTACCAAGAGCAAGTAGATAGGTTTTGTATGTTTTTGACCTATATTATAATAGCTAATCTAAATTAAATTTATCTAGGCTTTCATGCCAAACTACTATAAATCTTGTGTTGTGGATTGATTATGAGATTGTTTGTCTCTTGTATATTAATATCTACTCTTGCACACTATATATTTGACAAAATTTTTGTGTAGCTACATTATAGCACAAACACACTTAGATTAATTCAAAGTGAATTAAAATCAATCCTAATTATCAAAAAAGGGGTAAACAAGTTTTAAATCTTATTCACCCCCCTCTAGGATTAATCTAATAGGTATTTCAAACTCAGAAGCTCAGTAAACTATGAACTGTGCGTAGCTTATACTCACATTAAATGCATGCCTAATTAGCAATTTACTAACATCAAATCAATGATGTTTCTGCTCCAAAGTGTGTCCTGGTAATCATTTTCTTTAGGACTTTAATCATCTTCTCTATTGGTGTAATAGGGTTTAGATGACTAATCCAGGCCATAATTTGTTTGTACACACTTTTCTTTTCCCTATAACTTATTAAAAGATGAGTCAATGACCCAAATAAACTACTTCAAATGTTACTTTAAACTATGATAATCTCCCTTTTCTACTCTATGAACTAATATTTACTGAACTCCTTGAACTATATGGGTTTCCTAGCATCGTTTTTGGACCTTTCCCTAGGTGAATGGATAAAAAATGCTCACCTTAACGAATGCTAATTGTCAGCACCTAATTTTGGCACAACTCCCAATTCTAGCGCTTCTCTTCGTATCGACAGACGAGCAAAGCAATCACTTAGCCGCTTTCTTCAACCCATCAGCTAAGACGCTAACTGAGCTAAAACCCTGCTCCTCTCTCATTCACTATGTTTTTATTATCTTTATAATTATTATTTTTATCATAATTATTTACTATTTTATATTTTTATCTTTATTATTATTATTATTATTATTTTCTATTAGTATCTATTTAGTTACCTATTTATTTATTATTCATATTTATTTATTTATTTGACTAATTCTATTTATTTATTACTTGTTATTACAATTATTATTATTTCCATCAATTATTTATTGATTTATTTATATAGCATTTACTGTTATTTATTATTATTATTACATTATAACTAATTAATATGCACTTACTATTATAATAGCTATTATTATTGTTATTATTATTATTATTATTATAACTACTTAAACCACTTAAACCACCTGGACCAGACCAACCCAAAACCAAGACCAGCTAAGGTTGGCCTACCCCAATTGACCCGAACCACCCTTTTTTTCTTTTAAACCTGAAGAGGAATCTTGTTTTCTTCCTCTTCGGTGAAAGGCAACCTGACTAAGCCCTAAAGCCTCAGCAAATCCCCCCTTCTCTCCCCGATTCTCTCTTCTACCTCTCTTTTCCCTCTGCTCCCATGGTCGTCTCTCTCCTATGCACAAGCCGAAGCATAGCCTGACCTCTCCAATGGTCACAACCTAGCTGGCAACCTCAAAAACCACCCTTGTTTCCGTTAGCTGACCATTGCCCTTCATTTATAAAAAAAAAAAAAAAAACCATCAACTAAACACCAAGAGGAGAAAAAATGGGGAATGACCCCCTTTGTCAAACCCTAACCCAAACCGAAGATCAAAAAAATCCCTACTCTCTCTGCTCTTCAAAAACCCTCTTCCCTAAACTCAAATCAAAACACCAATCCTCTGATCAAATCTTACCCATATGCCCATACCCCTTTATATGAACACCCATCATCACCAATCATTTGCAAAAGATTGATCGAGAACACAAGCTCTGTTCTTCCCAACTCCTGCTCTGTTTACAGCTCCATCGCCATTCATTGGTTAGAGCTCATCCCCTTCCAGCAAATCGTCTCTCGCCGGCAGTTCTTCAAGATCGCCACCCCCCAGTGCCATCTTCTGCTTCTTCGTTGTTTGCGGCAACACTTCCCTTCATTACCTACCCATGTTGTTCAACCAAGCAATTAGGGCCACAACCCCTTCCTTCACTACTGTTTTTGCTTCCTTCAACACCTGCAAGAAGGAATCCACACAGGTCTATCTATCCCACTTCCTAGTGGTTTCCGGGATCGTTCTGGGGAGCAATAACGAGCTATTGTTCCCTAGTTCTACCTACCCTTGTATCCCTACTCTGCCCCAGCAACTACGAAATTTAAAAGGAGATCCAACCGTGTGCTACAGAAGAGGTATTTCAAAATACCTCCATTCCTTCTATGTATATTTTAGATCAGAACTAAGAGGCTACATCAATCTTATTATACAGGTATGTTAATGGATTATATATATATATATATATATATATATATACATATATTTCTCACAATAGTTGTGTGGATTCTATTTATTCATCCATTTAGTATGTACGAGGTTTGCATGATTTCTTTTAATTTTGATAAGTTTTAACATCCAGAAATTTTCATTTGTTTTTTTTTTTTTTTGGGTTTCATTTAAGAGAAAGAAAAGCATGCCGATATATTGGGTTTGCATTTCAATAATTCCTTGGGTTTACATTTCAATAATTTCATTCGGATTTATGTATTTTGTATTGCATTATGCATCTTTAGTTGAGCTCCTGGTGTTGTTATGAAAAGGGGGGTAAGCAGTGTTCTTATGGTTTCAAATCTAGAACCGTGCCATACTACGATAAACTGTATATTTAACCAGGCATTGTATTAACCCTACGTCTATCCTTTCATTCTGTGGCCTTAGCCTATAATTTTGCTGTCCTGAGGTCTATAGATCAGCCCCCATGATTTAATTAGTTAACTGAGCTTTAGTCTTCTACAAATACCTACTCTGTTTTATGTAAAATTAGTCTGAATAGAGAGTGGGATATCAATATGGGATGAAGGATATTTACAACTATCTGTTTGGGGGTTTAGAATGTTTATCCAGTAAGTGCTATCTATTCAAGTATTAATGTTGAAATCCTTAACTTGCTAATATATACTCAATATTACTAAATAGACATATCCACCTTTTGGATACCCCTCCATGCTACCCAAACTAGGCAGGGCAGCAGTTACCCAGTTCAGTCTGCAGCTAGCTGACCCTAAATAAAAGCTAGAAGTTATAGGCTGATGGAGTGTGTGTTGCTATTTATGCATATACTAACTCTTTCTTCTCTTTATTAGCTTACTTAGTTTAGGGTGCTACTTATTTAATTGCTTTAACTCTTGAAAATGATACTAGGCGTTGTGCTCAAGGTTTATTTCTCATTGACTAATAAGTATTTATGCTGCCTTAATGACTGTAGTATTTTATCCCTATTTATTTCTTTTGATTTATTTTTCAGGCATATATACTAACACAAATAAATATTCACTATTGATAAATCATTTCATCTGGTTAGTAACATTCTTATGTATGAGTTAATGCTTATTCTAATGGATTAATTTCTCTGTATTAGTGGTTAATAAATTGTTAGAGATAAAAACTTCTTATTGCTACAAACTTTGATGTTCTAGAATTTATTTATAGTTAAATGTAGGAGATAATTTCATAATTCAATGAGAACTCCTTTGATAAAGAAGTAAAAAAGCTAGTGTACATCAGTTCAGTGAGTAAAAGTTGCCTAATGTTCTGATTTATCTATTGATTTGAGATCTTTATCATTTATTGTGGATATGGAAAGTGATGGTTTCACAGATTAGGCAACCAAGAAAACTCTTGTTAATTCCAGGTTTGATTGTCACAAGGATTTTTGCTTTCTCTAGAGCAGATGTCTTACTAGTGCTCTATTTTATGGCTGGGTGGAGATGTCTTAACCTTTTCTCCACCACCTGGAAATGTCACACTCTTCCTTTTTATATGCTATTAGCTTGAGTATTTATTTGATGGTAATTTACAGCTTCAACAGGTATCTAATTTTAGATCTACTACCTGACAAACCAAATGCTATAAGCTTGGGTTGATTGATGTAGATGCATAAGACGTTGTCAAGTTCTCTTCTATATCCCATTATCTTTCCCTTCTTTTTTAAGATATAAAGAAGCCCTTCAATAGAAAAGACAAAATCTTGATGGAGAAACATCTCACTATATCCAAAAGATATTCTTGGTGAACATGTGCATCATGTTCTTAGAAATGGAGTGTTAATCAACCATTTGTTGTTGGGTTTCTCCTTTGCCTTGAACATTTGGTTCCATGTTTTTTAATCCTCCTGTGGGTTAGCATGTGATGTTGATTTTGTTGTCATAGTGATGGGTTGCATATGATGCTTATAAGTTTATTGAATACCTCTTTTGGTATATCACGTGTAGATGAGTTCATTCAGGTTGTTAATGGGTTTATTGCAAATGGGGATGGTTTAATACACAATGTTTATAAATTCATTACATATTTTTTATATATCATATGGTGACGGATTAGCACCTTACATCAATGTGATCATTGCATTCCTTCTGTCATAAGTTGATGGTTTCAAATGCACCTTTCTTTTAAGCTTTGTTTTATCAATAAATTCTAAGTCTTCTTTCTCTTCTCACATCTCAACATGTTAATGAACCCAACGTTTTCTTTCTCATGTGTGCTACCCGGTTAATTGATTTCATGTGTCTTTCTGTGCCATAAATATTGATGAGTTTTGGTATTGTTTAGTGTCGTTTCTTGATTTGCATAGTTACTTAAATATTGTTATATTCAAGTAATGACATGTTGGGGGGATGATACTTAATTCATTTTCTTTAGTTTTAAACTGTTTGTTATGTAATCAATTTTCTGCATTTACACCCTCCACATCCGACCTATAATCAAATTTTCAATCGATTCTTATTAAGATGAGACATCATATAAATATGTTTATCTTGTAAGTTCATTATACTTTAGAATCTCACTTGTTGCATGTGAAAGTCCCGTTTTGATTTGTTTATTTATTTTTATTTTTAGTATCCTTTGTGTGGAAGAATTAATAGCGTAATCAATTATTGGTTTAGCTCATCTTATGACCCATTCTTAGTAAAAGTTTCTTTTAGTATATTAATTACATAATGATCCACATTCTTTTTTCTAACATAATAGATTTGTTATATAGAGACCTATTTTTCCTATGTTGTAGAATGTTATACCTTGCTACTAATGTCTTATGTCTAACATGGTTACCCCAAAAGCAACAAAAAAGGTATGCCTATAAACTTGATCCTTTTAGCTTATTTTCATTCCTATATAAATGATTTTCCTAACTTTCAAACTATGTTATATGTAGAAGATTCCCAAAAGCCTTGGTTGTTGGGTGACAATGCAGTTGTACCTAATGTAACAGGTAATTGGCCTATTTTAATGGCTTGACCCGCACAATAGTTTAAGTGGGTGTATTAAATGCTTTGTATATAACTTACTTTGATTCTTTATTCTTGAGGTTTTGTACATTTTATTAAACTTGGGGGTTCACTTTAGCTTGTTTAGAGTTAATATCATGGTAGAGATGTTATGATGTTAATGGTGGATGGATACAGAGCTATCGGGTGGACAGTGATGATATTGTTGATGTATGATCTATATTTGGAGTGTTTTTTTGATCTGTAGACTATCAGGTTATTGAAGAAGTGATATGGAGATCACTATTCATCCCTATGGGATCCATATTACAATTGTTATGTTGCCGAAATTTTGACAGAAATGGCATGTGAATTCCCTATTTAGTATTAATACAATGACATAGAAAATAATAGGTATGATGATTAGATTATAAATTTAGTTGACCATTAGACTATAACAAGTTTAAAGTAGGAAACCGTGAAAGCGGATGATGTGGGGTGCCTAACACTTTCCTCAACTCATAAACAAACAACTTACCTAGAAATCTCTAGAAGTCAACTAGTTTAAATGTGGAGTCAAACATTTCAAACATTTTTTTAAATATAAACTTGTTTTGTTTTCAAAACTGATGTCCAATCACATCATTAAAAAGACTGGTGGTGACTCCAAATCATTGTGGGATTTTTCTACGATAGGCAAGTCTCTTTCCAAAGGGATCTATCCGTCGTGCAAAAATCGAGGC
>JAOXJP010226337.1:0-11508 GCA_025762735.1 Platanus orientalis | reverse complement strand
GTTTATTTTGTTAGAAGATCTAAAATCTAGGATTTTATTTTATTTTATTCTCCATGTAATGCCTATTTAAAGGCCACGTTAGATCAATAAAAAATAGTTGAGGATAATTATTTGAAAAGAAGACTGTGTGTATTAAAATGGGTGTAGTATCCCAAGTTTTCTCTCAACCTCTCACATGAGGTGTGTATTCTACCCTCTCTTTCTCTTTTATCTTCTCTCTTCTTCCATCTTTTTTATCCTTTTTCTATGCTTAATTTATCTTCTCAAAACATGCCCTACATCATGTACCAAATAGCGTTGAAAGCCGAGGAAAAGTTAAAGTGGAGTTCCCACCAAAAAGGAGAAAGTTCAAAGGTGGCAAAGAAAAAGGCTAAGAAGGGCGTTGTACCAACCTCTAACCATTTGAACTTATAAAAAGAGGAAGTAAGGAGAACATCAAAAGGTAATTTCATCCTCTAACAAATATTTCCAGTGTGGTGAAATAGGGCATAAGTCTTATGAATGTCCTAAGAAGAAGGCCAAACCACATCTTCTAAAAGAATAGCGAGAAGAGGAGGAGAAAAAGGCAATTTATGATGAAGAACCCGAAGGATATTTTAAAGACGAGCATTATGATGCTAAGTATGATGCTAAAAGTCTTATGATCTGACGTGTCATGATGGCCCAAGAAGATGATCAATGGTTGAAACACAACATTTTCAGAACTTATCGCATTTCTTATGGAAAGAAATGTATTTTAATGATTGATTATGGATGTTGTGAGAATATGGTGTCCAAGGTCATGGTTGACAAGTTTAAGCTTTCTTGTGAACATCATCCAAAGCCCTACAAGGTGTCTTGGTTCAAGAAGGGAGGAGAAATCATGATGACACATCGATGCCGTGTGAAATTTTTCATTGGCAAGTATGAAGTGGAGGTCTACTTCGATGTTCTTCCCAGGGAAGTTGTCATTTACTCCTTGGCAAGACTTGGCAATTTGATAGGCATGTGCAACATGATGGTAGGAAGAATACTTACACTCTTATAAAGAATGGAGTAAAGTATGTGCTGAATTCATTGAAAGATGTTCCCACCAATGTGCAATCAAGTAGCCAAATCAGTTTGTTGTCTTATAAGGAGTTCGAGCAATCCTACAAAGTAGATGGGATAACATATGCTTTGGTTGCTGTGGGAAAGAGTGAAGAAGTTGCTGATGAGATTATGGTTGAAGTTTCAAGCCTGCTGGACGAATTTAAAGGCTTAGCTCCAGATGAACTTCCAGTTGGTTTGCCTCCACTCCGAGACATTTAACATCAAATTGACCTTGTTCCAAGTGTTATCATTCCTAACTTGCCTCATTATAGAATGTCTCCTAGTGAACATGTTGAACTACAAAGACAAGTTGAAGATTTGATGAATAAGGGATTGATTAGAGAATCCCTTAGTCCTTGTGTTGTTCCAAAAAAGGATGGAACATGGAGGATGTGCATTGATAGTAGAGCTGTAAATAAGATCACTATGAAGTATAGGTTTCCCATTCTCCGGCTTGATATGTTTGATGAATTGGTTGGTGCTAAGGTCTTTTCTAAAATTGACCTACGAAGTAGCTATCACCAAATTAGAATTAGAGAAGGTGATGAAAGGCAGCTTTCGAAACCAAAGATGGCCTCTATGAATGGCTTGTTATGCCATTTGGGTTGTCTAATGCCCCTAGCACTTTCATGAGGATCACGACTCAAGTTTTGAACAAGTTTATGGGGAAGTATGTGGTGGTGTATTTTGATGATATCCTGATCTACAGCAATGATAAATTCAGCACCTAGAGCATTTGGCTAATGTGTTCAAAGTGCTCTATGACAACTAGCTATATATCAACCTTAAGAAGTGTTTTTTTATGAATATCAAGTTGTACTTTTAGGCTATGCTGTGATTGCAGATGGCATGCAAATGGATGATGAGAAAGTGAAAGCTATTCTTGATTAGCCTACTCCTAAGAGCCTAACCGATGTAAGAAGCTTTCATGGCTTAGCTTCCTTCTATCGGCGGTTCATCAAAAACTTCAGCACCATTATTGCTCCAATGTTGAATGTTTTATAGAAGAAAAAGTTCCAATGGACCAGTGAAGCTGAAAAGAGTCTTCAACAATTGAAGTCTAAACTTGTTGAAGCACCGGTTCTAGCACTACCAAATTTTTCTAAGCCATTCTAAGTGGAATGTGATGCATCTAATGTGGGTATAGGAGTTGTCCTTACGCAAAAATGAAGACCCATTGCTTACTTCAGTGAAAAGCTCAATGATGCAAAGTTGAAGTATTCAACTTATCATAAGGAGTTGTATGCTATTGTTCAAGCTTTGCGACATTAGGAACTATCTCATTGGTGTGGAGTTTGTTCTCTACTCTGACCATGAAGCTTTGCGGTTTCTCAAGGCACAAAAGAAGTTGAACTCTAAGCATGCAAGCTAGGTATCTTCTCTAGAGAAGTTTTCTTTTGTTCTACAACATAAGGCTGGTTCATCTAACAAGGTTGTTGATGCATTAAGCCGAAGACATAGCTTGTTGACTACTCTCTCTTGTGAAATCACGGGATTTGATCTCTTACCAAGATATTATGCAACAGATCATTTCTTCTCTAAGGTGTTGCAAAACTTGAATCATGGGAAAAGTGAAGATTACTTGTTAATCAATGGCTATCTCTTTAAGGGAAATCAGTTATGCCTACCCGAAGGTTCACTAAGATTGTTTGTCCTTGAAGAACTACATGGTGGCAGACTTGGTGGACATTTTGAGCAAGACAAAACTGAAGCTCTTATGAAGCAACGATACTTTTGGCCAACCTTGAAGCGTGATGTTGCTCCCTTTGTTCAAATATTGTATTTTTGTTGTGAATTGATTCTCAAATATTTGGTGCACTGGCAAGGAAAACCAAATTCTAAAGATGCATGGATTTCAAGTGAAGAACTAAGAAGTTGAACCAGATGCTTTGGCAAGATTTGACTTTAAACTCGAGGTCAAGTTCATTTCAAGCCGGAGAGAATAATGCAGGGGGTAACAGATGCCACTCGACGCTACTAATACAAAAACGATTTTAGAAGGTCTGTGGGACCCCAGCTCGACCTCTATGATGAATATATAGTCTCTAAGGTTGTCTAGGGTTATTGTCTAAGAGAAAAGAGGGTGAAAAAATTGTGGTTTGTGAAAGATTGAGAGAGAACTCTTGCAATCTTCCCTAAATAGTGAAGTTTCCTCTGTGGTTCCGTGGTTTTTCCCTAGCTTGGGGTTTTCCACGTAAATCCTGTGTTCTTGTGGTGTGTTTGTGGATGTGTTTTAATTTGTTCTTTGATTGTTATTGTTTTCATCTTGTTTGGATTGATTGGTAGGCTTTTGACATAAACCCCCAACACTTCATTTTCTTCTTTCTCCATTAATCAACTATCCCTTCTTTCTTCCTTTCTTCTATTGATATTCACCTAGCATTGAATTTGTTGAATCATACGGCTGTTTTGAAGCCTCTCAGTGAAGAAATCAAGTGTTGTTGTGTACCCTGGACTGCAGATACAAGACATCACGTCTGGTTTTTTTCTTGGACAGTTCAAGGTCAAATCGCACCCTTCAACTAAGGGTATTCCAGCCTTTGTTTTTTATGGGTAAGTTCTTCCATCTAATCCCTCTTTTATTCAGAAAATTTAAATCATCTCATTAAATTCTATTAATTGATCACCTCCCTTGAGTCCCATTGATACTCTTCTACAACAGAAAATTCAGGGTATACATATCTTTGAAAATCTTCCCCTTCTAGAGCCTTTATTCTTTCAATTTCTTTAAGGGGTTTTGTTCCCCTAACATAGTTCTATTAAAGCCGAAAAAATCCTATAAAAAATCTCTGATTTTCTAGGTTTAATTAGAGGACTTTCAAATTCTGGTTTAGGATTTTTTGGAGAGAAGTATACTTAAGACAGTTCTTTTAAAGATTTAACTGATCAAATCAACTCCAAATTCGCTAAATTTTTTAATGAAAGAATATTTGGAGTGCAGAACTTACGTTTAAATTTTTCAGAATTTTCTGACACGTGTCGGGTATTTTGGTAATTTTACCCAATTAAACCAAAATTACAAAATTGCCCCTAGTCCGAAATTCAAAGTTTTAGTTTCTGGAATTATTTTCTGCAAAGTCCAATCATTTCTATATTGTTCCGCATAAGTGTTTCCCCCTTCCTCAGTTTATGGTCATTTCGAGTCATCTGTTGTTGGGAATACCATGGTCTGCAGAACGTTTGGTTATAGGTTGATTGTTGAACTATTTAAATCAATTGTGTTGCAGCAGTCTTGAGTATGTGATTCTCATTCTTAAGTTGCAAGTCTTGGATTATTATTGCACGATGGAATTTTACATAACATGTGGAAAATTATATGTTTGGGTATACGAGCATGAACCTAGATTTATTTGATAGCTTGGATTGTAGAATAATTTTAACTAAGTTGTATGTTGGCTTTATTTCAAAATGCGTAAACAATGTAGGCACTGGAATTGTTCGGGCACATTTTGGTGTTTTCTACCCCGTTCGTACAACCGCACAATCATCCTGTTCCAAGGTGACATGTGGGTGTCTTATCAAGATCACATGGTCACGCTGGAAGGTCTGCGCAGCCCCCTTTTTTCTGGACTGCCCGATTGCCCAACCTGGTTACTCTCCATGTGATCACCTATACATTGAGACCATGCGGTCGTGCAACCTGGCCCGCGCAGCCACCATGCCCTTAGTCAAACGGTTGCCTTACCTAGTCCTCCCTACATGGTCGTCCTTAACCGGTTGTGATACCACAGCACGCAATCGCCATCTACAAGTCAGACACCCCAACCATGTTGTCACGGCCACATTTTTTTCTCTGTCCCAACCGCGTGGCGCCCCAACCATCACTTGGCCAAGGCCAACCTTACCGCCATTCGAGCCCTTCTTTGACCTGCCAACATGCCCCATAATGCACTGACAAGGACACTATTCACCAAGAGTACTAATGTGTCAACCCCAGCTTGACCAGCCCAAGCTACTTCCTCACATCGCCATGATGGTCATACCACCCATAAGGTCCCTCGTTTCATCATTGCCTGTTAACGAGATCCAAATCGTACTAAACCATGCACACGACACCAGCCCAAGCTACTTCCTCGCATCGCCATGATGGTCGTACCGCCCATAAGGTCCCTCGTTTCATCGTTGCCTATTAACAAGATCCAAACCGTACTAAACCATGCACACGACTAGTCAACCACCTCGACGTGCATATCATGTCATCAAAGCACATCTCAAATGAACACAAAGCTCTTGATGCTCCGCATGTAGCACTGAAGGCCCAGCAAGCCTACACCACATCCTCAAGATGTCACTAGAGATATTAAGCCCACCGACACCCATGATACTTTATGAGAGCACCATGATGTTCCTCGCAAGATGTAGCCCCTCATCTTGCCTAGCCACCAAAGTGATCCTCTTGAGCAAGGCCAAGCACCAAGACAAAGCACACCCAAGCACATAGGCCACAGGATAGCCTACACGGCCACCAACATGCCACCACTGTCGCATATGGCATGCTAGTAGTGCATACACAGGTAACCTCTGACTTGAAACCAGTGCACCGTACCGCCCACACCAAGACCCCAAGCACCGTCTGATACAAAACAGCCTAGGAATTGCTTTATTATCTATGGGTTATGGGCCCACGATAAAAACTAGGACAGATGTACCAAATACAATTTATAAAGAATCAAGAATCTAGAAGCAACCTCACACACTGTATGACTAAAATTCAAATTTATAACCCAGTTTAGAATGTACTAAGGTAGCTTTAAAATTCTCGAAAACAGATACCAATATGTGTCCAATAGGATTGAAAGGTAATGGATTCAACTAGGTGCTATTGCAATAACACAGGAATAGATTAAAGCTTCTGTTGAATAAAAGACACCCAAATAAAACAGTGAATAGAGGTCTTCACTACACCCTGGAGCTCTATATCTGACCCATAAGGAACTGATGTGATAACAACAATATATAAACCTTCAGAATTCTGTACTTAGACCATGGAGCAAAAGCTGCAGGATGTTAAAGTTTAATACTGCAGAATTTAGGGAAGAGATTAAGAAAAATAGGGTTTGCAACGGGGTAAATAAAGGATGATTTAATTAAGAGTTAACAAGAGCTTGAACACAAGAAAACAGGGAATTAAGAATAGGGTCAAGACTAGGATAATAAGGCTGCAACCGATGTTTAATTAAAGGGAAAACAAGCTGGGATAACAGAGATGTTAAGGCTGCTAACAGAGGATTAATGAGGAATTACAACAGAGGTTATCAAGGGATTCAAAGGGTTAAAGATGTTTTCAAATCATGTAGCAGCAGATTTATTCAAGTAAACAGACCCACAAGGATATAGAACTAATCTGTCGAACAGAATCCGGGTGTATGTAACACTTATGGAAATGATTTTAGGACTGTTAAGAGATACAGACCTCCAGTGAGGTTTTTGTTCAACAGGTGGTGAGTTACATCTGTTAAAGGGTACAGACAAGAGTTCAGCAATAAGGATCAAATCAGATTCAGCTAGGACTCTGACTGGGTAGAACTTTGGAAGAATTCTACAGACTCCGATCAGGCCAGAGAACGGGAGTAAGCTGCCGCAAGTCAACACAGTACCTGGGATGGGGTTTAACCAAGGCAGACCTGGTTTATAGGTCTAGGAGTAGCCGTGAGTCCCAAAACAGGATGGGTTTTGAGTTTGGATATCAAAACAGAAAAGAACTAATCATTATGGGTGCCACAGGGTGTAAAGGAGTTGGAATTTTGGATCTTAAAGGCCTGGACAGCAAGGTGAAGAGCCACAGGTTGATTCAAATTCTTGGTGTTTGATGATAAAGGCAGCAAAGGAGGGGGGTTTGTAGGATTCACCACCTAGAACAAACTAAAAGAAGGAGAAGACGAAGAAGAAGAAAAGAAAGAGATATACTGATGCAGGATAATAGCCAAAGGGAGGATTGATGTGGTGCAGGGAAATAAGAAAGGATATAAGGCTCTAGGGTAGGATTTAAAGTAGGGTAACAGCAAGCTGTTTGGGTCTGCAGTAATGTCAGTTTAAGGTTGGAAATAAGGGGACGCATGGGATGGTTTTTTTACGTTAGTGAAAGAAGAGAATAATGGGCTGTTGTGGGGTCCTATTAAACACTAATCAGAGAGCTGATTAAGGTCTGATGGCTGTTGGAATCAGAATATGGACTGATAGAAAAGAAAACAGTGTTTAGGTATTGGTTTAATTGGGGCTGAACTATGGGAGCAGAATGGGGTTCAATCTAGGACTGAAATTTTGGGGAACAAATTAGGTACTGAAATAGGACAGGGATAGAGACTATTAATGAAGAAAACAGTGGCTATTTGGGATTGTTGAGGAAGATTTAGGACTGTTACAAGAAAACAGTAAGAGAAACAAGGTGATGAAAGAAAGAGAGGAAGAGAGAATAGAAGAAGGGATTAGAGAGATGAGATAAGAAAGCAGAGATGAGAAGAAAGAAGAAAGAGAAGAGGGATGAGAACTTACCTCTTCACGTGAAGAAGAGAGAAGGGAGGAGACACCTGGGTCCCAACCCACTTCCATGCACACACACATGCACAAATTTTCAATTCATCATTCACCATCTTCATTACAATTCGTTGGATACCTTTATAGGCTTACAAAGTGTAAAAAAAAAAAAAAAAGGGCGGCCCAGTGCACGAGGCTCCCGCTAATAACAAATCCCTAGATTTTAGGACTCCACATTAAAATAGATTCTTAAAACAAATCAACTACAAAAAACAAGAGATTCCTAACAAAAGAGGACTCCTATACAAGTAAACTACTAGGGGCTATCGATTAGCAATGTGGGCCCCCCAAAATATCTTCTAAAGATCTCCAAAATTTGGAGACTTTTGGAGCTGTACGACCAACTCATATTGGGCCCCACAAAATAAAATAAAAAACAACCCAAAAGATCCCAAGTAGTGGCTGTACGACCAGCACCATGTGGATCGCCCATGTTTTGAATTTTTAAACATAAAAAGGACTTAAAAGAGGAGAAGTCATGCACATCTTAATTCCCTAATTATTTTGGCAACACTTTTCCTTATTTTAACTAAACTCCATACATTTAAAGAAATGACAAAAAACCCATAAACAGAAAATTACATTTAAGTACTTTACTACTAGACATTCTATGGAGAACTATCCATAATCTTCTAGTTTCTTCTTATTTGCAAAGAATGCTACCGCATCACATACCAGGTTAAAATAGAGTCTCACCTCAAAACCTGATTCCAAGAGTCTCACCTGGAGTGGAGAACCAGTCGCAGGCTTAGCCGAGAGGTTGCAAGAACCAAAAAAACTTTATTCAATCATCCATGTCACTTACAATAGGGGTCCACTTTAAATAAGAAAAAAAAAAAACCCTTCTAAAAACCCTCTTGGTCAACAACCCCTCTTTCTAATTCATAGTTTTGTCAATTTAGGTGGGTTTCCCTTCTAGAAATCTATTTAAAACCCCCATTGACAAGAATACCCAATATCAAAAATAAAATACCCTCCAAGTCCTAAACTTGTTAAAACAGAAAAATACTACTTAAATGGCATAAAATAACACCACTAAAAGACTCTACTAGTTAAGATGAGGGAAGGTCAACTGAGATGGTTTGGTCATGTACAATGAACTCCAATGACTGTGTCAGTGAGAGGGAGTGAGACAATGCAAGTTGAAGGTGCTAGGAGGACAAGAGAGAGACCAAAATTGACTTGGGTTGAAGTAGTAAGGAAAGACACGGCAGCTGCTTGTGACTTAACAGGATATGGTCTCAAATAGAGTGGAATGGCGGAACAGGATTCGTGAAGCCAACACCAAATAGTTGGGATAACACTGTGGTTGTTGTTGTAAAGTTTCCACCAGTATCTTTAAAATCCTGTGTTGATTTCAATTCTCAGTGTCTGCAGCACTCAATCTCCTCTTCCACCAATTTTTTTGCTATTATCCATGAGTTTATAAAGCTGTCCCTGCTCCCTTGAGGACTGAGGTGTTTGGTTCGAAGCTATGGGGATTTTGACCTTTTATAAAAGTTTTTGATATTGCAATGCTTCTCAGCTGGCTTCTGTGTTGATTTTTGGTTATTACCACTATTTGGTAGTTACGGAAACAGCCTCTCCAGAAATGGGGGTAAGGCTGCATACATCTTGCCCTCCCCAGACCCCGCGTTACCGGGAGCCTCGTGCACTGGGTCGCCCCCACCACTATTTGGTAGCTGGTGATGTATGAAAGAACTTTTGGATGTTGCAGTGCGTTGGTCTCTTAGCCTTCCACATAATATACAGGTTGAAAAAATGTGATTTTAGTTATAAAAAGACAGTGTAACCCAGAGTAGGTTCTGTGTGCTGGTGTGGTGGTTATTTTCTCCTGTGATTACAGACTCTGTGCTGCTATCGTGTTACCGGAAGAAGACTAACAAATTGATGCACAGAACTGTATGTGGATGATGTTTGGGTATGAGAGAGTAACTTGAAGGCAGCTTTTTTTTTTTTGGTATATATGCAGTTTAAGTGTTTTATAACCCTGTGGTTGCGTGATTGAAGGGTGTGTGTCTCTATTCTGGTGTAACAAAGAACTGTGTAGTCCTGTGAAGTATGCAGTATCATTTTGCATCTACTTAGGATGGTTGTGCAAAATCAGATATTCTTGGTTGTTGTGTTGTGTGATTACATTCTAGCTGTGTGACTGTTTTTTGGGGGTGGTGGTAGTCAAATATCAGTGAGTTGTGTTTGAAGTGGTGATACTTCTGATGATAGTGATACATCGAAGAAAAGGACGTATAGTCCCTTGCTGTATTGTGATTGTTGAAGACTTGAAGAGATTATTTGAAGTGGTAGTTGAAGTGAATCATCTTGCTGTGTTGGGAAGTGGTGATATTGTCTCGGTGTGTTGTTTGTCTGGAGGTTGTGCAATTTCAAGTTGTTGTGACAATGGCTTGTGAAGCCATAGTATTGAGCAGAAATTATGTCAGACTCTAGTCGGTCAGACATTAAACACGAAGAGATAGAGTTTCTGTAGAGCCTCCTGTCACAGATAAAGACTCATATTACTGCACTCACCTGAGGGACTCCAGCCACTTCTTACAGTGCCTTGCCCAATTACTCCTAGATTATTGATTCAGGTGTGCTTCAAATCATATGATTGGTAGATCTTCCTTATTCACTTCGTATCATGTATGCTATGGGAGAGACAAAGTGAGTAGCAAATGGGTCTTTCTCTTAAGTTGCAGATAGAGATTTTATTTTTGCCCCATCTTCTATGCCTCATTCTTTCGTATTCCATGTTGCAAACTTTCCCCTGAATTTGTTATATGTGAGTCATGTTACTAAGACCTTCAATTATAGTTCTTCCCATCTCACTGTGTCTTTTAGGACTTGGAGCTTGGAGGCGAAGAGGGTAATTGGTAGAGGCCATGAGAATCAGAGACTCTATTTACTCGGCAGTCCTCCACATACTACTGCAGTAATTCAACAATTACCATCATTAGCTAGTAAGTCTATTGCTGCAAGGCGAAGCCAGCTACATCAGTGGCATTGCAGAACTGGCCATCCATCTTTTCGTATTCTCAAAAGAGTTTTTCCTACTTTGTTCACTTCATTGTCTGTTTCTGATCTCCGTTGCAAGACATGTGAGTATGCCAAGCCTTGCCAAATCCCCTATCCTATTAGTTCAAGTCGCAATGCTACAGCTTTTTCTGTTCTTCATTTCAATGTATGGGAGCCAGATCCCATTGTCCATATCTGGCACCCGATATTTTGTCCCCTTCATTAAAAATTACTCTGAAGCTACATAGGTCTACCAATTGACATCATCCATGTGTAGTTGGTCTTGGATCTAACTGAAGGCATTCAAGTACTCCAAAAGATCCTTATCTTCAACCATCATTAAGACATATAATTACCTCTTCAAGTATAGCTTGTTGGTCAAGCTCTTCCTCATATAGAGATTCTCCAACTTCTCACATAATTCCGTTATTCTGGCACTGAATTCTCTCTATATTGTTAAGAATGTGCTTCACCCTTCTTTGCCGTAGACTTATGCTAACTTTTCCTTCAAACTTCTCCCCTGATAATTGACCTACGAAACCTTTAGTTGCCATCATAGATTAACCAAGAAAATCAGAAAATTACCTTCAGACACCAAGAGATCAATGTTGTTTGAATCACAATCAAACAACTCCACCTACAAAATAAATCAGTACGTTACCCACTATTCTTCTTCTCTTCCTCCCAAACATGAACCAGGATTCTGATATCAATTGTTGTGGGGTTAGTGCGATTAAGGAAAAAAAATGTATCGCAGTTAATGCAACAAAACCGCAAAGAAAATAACCACACAAAGACACAGGAAATTTAAGTGGTTCAGCAAGTTAGTCTACATCTATGGGATGAGAGATTTGAGTTCCATTAAGTGAAAATCATAAGGAACTACAAGCC
>JAOXJP010226336.1:0-11509 GCA_025762735.1 Platanus orientalis | reverse complement strand
GGGTGGGAGCATCACTTTTTTGGTACTGATGTGCCGGTTCCCTGATAAGGGGTGGTGGTTAGCGTTAGTTAAGGGGAGCATTCTCACTCCTCTTTGTTAATTTAAACATTCTTTAAAAACTTGTTGGTTATTAGGAAAACTTGGCCAAGATACTTAATTCCATAGAGATTCTCGTTAACCTGATATAAAAATCAGAATGACGTCATCAACCTTGTCATCCGAGTTCAGGCCCAGTTTTCCAAGTCGGAAGATTTTTCCAAGAAATCAGTTGAGTCATTCGGTTTTAAAGTTATTATACGTTTTTAATCCATTGTCTAAAGTAAACCCTACAAGCTGAAACCGTGATACCCTATTTACGAGTGAAAAGATAACTTATATTGGCAAACTTCTGAATCACCAGACCAAACCGAATATCTGAACACTGATTGTAGCATTGATGAGTTTTGCTTGAGTTGGGTGTAGTAAAGTTGGTGAGTTGCAGCTTTCTTTATGGAGATAAGGTTCCACCTCTACCATGTAATTTCATCTTAATTAACAGTTTATTGTTTTCTGGCTTGCAAGTGAATGTAGCCCAATAGTGGGTGAGCCAGCCCTGTGGCTGTGTTTATCTTGCCTTACTCTATGGTTGCCAATGTTTATTTTTGCACACTCTTCTCACTCCCCCCTCGCAGTCGTGGGCTGCTGAAATTGACCTTTTTGTAATATGGTGTCTTTGGTGATGGTTGTAGTCTCAACAAAACCATTTCCCCAAGGCCTTGTCTGTTACAAGGTAAACCATGGGACAAAAAGAGAAAAGTAAAATCACCAAGGCCCAGTCTGGTTGCCATGATTTGTGTAGAAAAGAAAAGAAAATAATAGAAAATAAAATTCCACAGTAAAAGGAAAGAAAATAATCATAAGAAAAACATGAAAAAACCAACCTGTCATGGCAATTCACTTTCTTCACTCCCCCCCTCCTGGTAGGAACAGGTAAATGAGCAAATAAATGAACAAATGAAAAAAACATGGAAAAGGTTCAACACCTTTCATAGTTTTACCAAGTTTTCCCATTTGGTATTCTTATACGTTAGACACCGTACATTAAACAGTATGAAAGTAGGAAAAAATTACAGTTTCTTTCATTTTCCCATAATTTACCTTGTAAGAGAACCTAATTTGGATTCTTTTATTAGTCGGCAGCATCTATACTATTACCTCAGAATTTTGGTTTTTTCTTTTAAAATAAAAAATATATAATGTGGCAGAATGGTACTCAATACAAATAAATTGCGGTGGGGCCGATGTAATTGTGAATGGAACCAAATTCGAAGGAGATGCTAAATATGAGGGTGCTGCCGCAAAATCTATTATGAGTTCAACAAATTGGGGATTTAGTAGTACAGGGGATTTCATGGACAATAAGCAGGATGACGACAATTACGTTGAGTCCAATACGTCCCGGCTCTCAGTGAAACATTCAGAACTGGAATTGTACAAAGAAGCACGCGTTTCCCCACTTTCACTCACTTATTATGGCTTTTGTTTGGGAAATGGTAATTACACTGTGAGTCTCCACTTTGCTGAGATATTATTCATAGATGACACAACATTTAATAGCCTTGGGAGGCGCATATTCGACGTTTATGTCCAGGTAGGTTTTTAAGCTCCTCGTGTTGTTTCTGCACCCCTGTGATTGCTTGTTAGAGGAATTTTTTTATTAGAGCTAGTGTGTTATGTGGCAGGGAGTGTTAGTGCTGAAAGATCTCAACATCGCAGCTGATGCAGGTGGAACTGGCAAGGCAATCACTAAACAGTTTAATGCGACTGTAATAAATAATACGCTAGATATCCGTTTATATTGGGCTGGCAAAGGGACAACGAGCATTCCGGCAAGGGGATTTTATGGTCCTATGATATCAGCTATATCTGTTACTTCTAGTAAGTTCCTTTTTATTATTATTATTATTGTTGTTGTTGTTGTTATTGATAAGTAGCCTATGCTCAATTTAATTTAAGAAATTCTTGTGATTAACATGAATTCATTATAATAATGAAAGATAATTAGTCGGGAAGACAATTATAATATCGAACTTGAGAAAGATCCTTTCTTGCTACTATAGATGCCATAAAGTGAACAGCCCGATTATAGGCTTTCAGAACATCTGAGATGTGGATATATTGTAAAGTACATATGTTGCGACAAAACTATGCAGTGAAACAAAATACAGATTGGATTCAAGTAAGTAATGTGCATGAAACAAAACAATAAAACAATAAACAGAAATTAACAATCACATTACACAATATTTAACTTGGTTCAGCAAGATTATCTATATCTATAGGTGAAGATGATTAAGAACTTGCATTAAAACGGAGAACAAAGATACAATACACAACAGCAAACTCCCGAACCCCAAAGATGATATCCTAAGGAAAAACCCAAAAGAACTCTTCACACATTATGCACTTGTTTATCACAAAGAAGTCTTCACTTCTACCAAACTTCCATAACCCACAAAACATCATTTTATAGAGACAAACAAACAAAAAAAAAACTTATTTTTTAAAGTGGGTTAAACTCCAAAAAATACCCTCATTTTCCAAAATGACATTTCTTAGTAACGTAGGTTGAATTTAAGACACCGACTCAACAAAGCTCTACCTTGGCTAGAATTCTATCAAACCAAATTGAATGAAACACTTTGATTATCTTCTTCACTAGACCTCCAAGGCAAAAATATATATTCTCTTTCAAATTAATCAAGTCTAAGCCACCCTTGAACTCAATCACCGAAATTAGCTTTACCGACATATATGCTAAAACCTTAGTGTTAAATATATCTACAGCTATGTTTTCAAAACCATCTTTGATTGAAAGTTAAATGTCCAAATTTGGTACAATATCATACTATTGAACTTTTGAAACTTGAATGAGGTCTTAAACAACATCCTTATGTCTCAACAAAATAGGAATATTATACTCCAAACTTTATCTTCAACTGAACACCAAAATCTCCGTCTTTCACAATCTATTTGTTTGGACTTAGAAAAGCAAAATCACCATAATTAACACTTCTGTATTGTTTTCCATGAGTACAACGCTCACAAAACCCAAACTTTTCACCATAAAGAAAACCCCACTTGTTCAATTCTATAGAACTTCTTACACACATGTGATTCATTTGCCTAAGCAATGATTGTGTACAGAGTATATCAAAATATAGTGTAAATGACACAACTGTTCCACGTTGAATAATATTCACAAGCAATACATAAATGTTTCCAACCTTTTCTTATATAAGCCAAAACAGTTCTTTCCATCAAACTTCTCACCCTTGAATCTTATAGTCGCCATCGCAAAATCCCCAAAGCTAAGAATCTTCAACCAGCAACTTCAAACAATAACAATCAGATAACCAAAAAGAACATTTTGTTTTAATACCGTGACAAAACCGAGTAATGGAACAAAACACGAACCAAATTAAAAAATTAGATGTGTGTGAAACAAAACATGAAAACAGTAAAGGTAAAAAAAATCATACTATACAATATTTAACATAATTCAACAAGATTGTCTACATTTATGAGCGAAAATGATCAATAACTTGTACTACAAATGAGAACAAAGAAATTACAAAACAGATAACAAAGAGCTGTCAAATGCCAAAGGCAAAACCCTAAGCATAAACCCAAAAGAGCTCCACATACTACGTACTTGCATTTCAGAAGTCTTGACTTTGCGGTTCTACTGCACTTCTGCAGACCACAAAACCCACCAAAATATGTTTTTTAAAAGACATACAAACCCAAGAAAACCCTAATCCGCAAAGTGAGTTAAAATCCCAAAAATATCCACACTTTCCAAAATGGCATTTATCAGTGACACGGGTTAAATTCAAGAGACGGACTCAACAATGTATAATAACGTAGTGATCGTGGACAATATTTTTTATTTTCCAAACGGAAATGGCTAAGAATTAGAATGGTTACGTCCTCCTCCAAAGAACACATGGGTTTGTCCTCAGTTCCAAAAGGAATGACTGAGAACTTTCATCTTAGGGATTGGGAGGAGGGACTAAAGCTTCATAGCTATGCATGTCATCCCTGCACAAAAATGTTGATTTGAAATCACTTATCCTAAGGGATGCAATACTAGCAGTAGAACACTAGTCTTTTTTGTCAATCCTCGTAATTTTTTTTGTTGGGTTCTTTTCAATCCAACGGGTCTCTGACAGAAGGAGGACAATCCCAGCTATCCTCCAAGAGGCCTCCATCACCCTTCAAAGTGAAATGGGGAGAGTTCGGAAATTTTGATGTATTTTATCTTTCTTTTTTTCTTATTACTCTTAATTGAATTATTTGATCCAGTCAATTTGAGTAGTTCTACAATTGAAGTATTTCAAAGCATAACTTTCTTAGAATCCAGGTCTAATCTTAATTGGATTGACTAGAGTGGCTGTCTGGTTTGTTCTTTTTGGCAGATTTCAAACCTCCTAAAGAAGTTAACAAGAAAACAATTGTGGTTGCAACCCTAGCTGCACTACTATGCGTGACTTTCCTAGTTTTCGGTATTCTTTGGTGGAAAGGCTGTTTGGGAGGCAAAAACAAGAGAGACAAAGGTGTGGGGTAATTCAATTGCTAAAATTGGGCTTTTGAAAATTTACTAAAAGAAATTTAATAGCAGAAAACTATGCATTGTTGCTCAATTTATATTCACATAACTATCAATTTCCATGGCATGTAGGGAAATTTCTAAATTTTCTTGAATGCTCAACTTCTTACTTCGATAGCATATTCATAGTGGTCAAATGAACGGTTGGATAAGTGTGTTCATGAACACAGATGAGGAAATATTTCCATGGTGTGTCGAAGTTAAATGTCAACCCCATTGGGGTCGCTACAACAACAGGAAACAGTCTTATCCCAATGACAAACAGTCTTATACCAACTATTTGGGATTAGTTACATGAATCATGTTCTGCCACTTCACTCCATTTAAGGCCATATCTGCTACTGCCTAGTCTCTCACTACTTCAACCCATGTCAATTTTGGCCTTTCTTTAGTCTTAGTAAGGTTGCTATTTATTTAAAATGGGTATTAGTATGAGATAAAATGAAACTTAGTTGATTTTCAGATGATTTTATAAGGGAAGTTTTAAGTATGCTGTATGGGTTTTCCTCCAAGGCAACTCACCTTATTTACTGTCCTGTGGTTCTGGATACCTCTCACATTAGCCAAAATTTGTCCTTGACACTTAATAAGCTTGGAGGGTCTCATATTTTGTTGGCAATGCAATGGTTTTTTTTTTTTTTAATTTTACTTTTTAAAATATCATCACTTTGAGTTTGAACATTGGATCTCTAGGTATATACCCAACCTCTCTTTCAACAAGCCCATAGTCTGGCAGTGTTGGTAATATTGGTTAGTAGGGACAAAGCATTCTTATTCCTTCATTAACACTCTGCCCCCGCCTTTGCTCCTTGGGACAGATCTTAGAGAACTAGAACTGCAAACAGGTTACTTTACCTTAAAACAAATTACAGCTGCCACTAACAACTTTGATGCTTCAAACAAGATTGGCGAAGGTGGCTTTGGATCTGTTTTCAAGGTATTCTAGCTTAGTAGCTACTATCTTGTTTTACAAAATTTGAAGTAGATCTTCTTATTTCCATTATATATCAATGTCATGAATTTATGTCACTACTCTAATGCAGGGTCAATTATCAGATGGTACTTTAATTGCTGTTAAGCAACTATCTTCAAAATCAAGGCAAGGAAATCGCGAATTTGTGAATGAAATAGGCATGATTTCTGGACTGCAACACCCAAATCTCGTAAAACTTCATGGATGTTGTATTGAAGAAAATCAATTATTATTAGTATATGAGTACATGGAAAATAATAGCCTTGCTAATGCTTTGTTCGGTAAGCTTCTAATCCTTTACTTCAATTTTCTATCAAAACTAGTACATCATATATAGATAAAAGAAGAAATTAATAGCCCAAGTATTTTTTGTTAAATGGATCACTTACCTGAATTGTAGGTCGAGAAGAATGTCAATTAAATCTTGACTGGCAAACTAGACAGAAGATCTGTGTTGGGATAGCTAGAGGTTTGGCCTTTCTTCATGAAGAATCTAGACTCAAGATTGTTCATAGAGACATCAAAGCTACCAATGTGTTGCTTGACAAGGACCTAAATCCAAAGATATCTGACTTTGGGTTGGCTAAGCTTGACGACGAGGAGAAGACCCATATCAGCACCCGGGTCGTTGGCACTATGTACGTCTTCGACGATGAGTTATATGACTTCGATTTTTGTTTCTGAGTTCTTAGAATAACAGTATAATTTGAAGTGACTTTGATTGGCAGAGGATACATGGCACCAGAATATGCACAATGGGGTTATCTGACCTACAAAGCAGATGTTTACAGCTTCGGAGTGGTTACTTTGGAAATTGTTAGTGGGAAGAACAACTCGAGTTATAGGCCAAACAGTGACAGTGTTTGCCTTCTGGATATGGTGACATAGAGAATTCCCTAGTTCTTTGCGTACCTTTTTTTAGGCTAATTCGAGATTTCCTATATGATTAAATTGGAGGTTTCTTTATTTTTCTTTTCTGCTCCTTCTTCACAGGCCTTCATGTTGCAACAAAAAGGAAGCTTGATGGAGCTAGTTGATCCGAAGTTGGGAACTGATTTTAACAAGGAAGAGGCAGCAAGGATGATTAAAGTAGCTCTCTTATGCACTAACGCATCCCCGATGCTTAGGCCAACCATGTCTGAAGTGGTAAGCATGATTGAAGGCCAAACCGATGTTCAAGATGTGATCCCAGATCCAAGTATCTATGGTGTTGATTTGAGGTTCAAACCCATCAGAGGTGATCAAAGCGGAAGCCAGCAGACCCAAAACATCTCATCAGATGGGACATGGGTTTGCTCTTCATCTACATATGTCGAAGATATCCATCCGAATTATCCTGATTCCCAATACAATAACGACGGTGAGATCGTAACGTTGGTAGCCGAGAATGAACCTTAGTTATAAACCATTTTTCTTTTTTCTTTTTTTAATAAAGAGAGTAAACTCATTTCATTCATTTTGAAAGCCTAATCAGTACATAAATCCAGTGAAATAATGGTAGAAAGACTTTGAGGAATGTTGTTAGCACCGTTCCATCTCTGGCTGATATGCTCTCTTTCTGCGTCACTCTTGTATGAAGGAATAATGTTTTGATAGTTTTAACCCTAGACAACATGGGTTAACTTGTAGTATAGTCACTTCCGGCGATCTGACCGGAAACCCATTGTTTTATAATGAGCCAAGTTTGATTTACTAGAGTCGGGCCAACTTGGGTCTTGGACCACATCAGGGTCATGTTTTATACTTTGGGCTGTGCTCGAGTTGACCTTAACCTGGCCCAGCCCCATAGTAGGGGTGTCAACGAACTGAGCTTTGTCCAGCTCAACTCTGACTTAGGCTCGGCTTAGTCTTATCGTGAGCTTAAAGTGGTGAGCTTAGGCTCATTAAGACTTAGATGAGCTCAACTCAGCTAACCAAACGCAGTCACACTACCTTTGGGCCCCAATCTTTAAACCTAATAGTCCATGTGCCAAATCTGTTCATAAAGGTTAAAGACATAGCCAGTTGCAACAGGCCCAACAACCAAGATTATATATATATATATATATATATATATATATATATATATATATACACACATAGCTTGGCTTCCATGTGCACAAAATCTGTGTACAATTCGTGTTTAGAGGCATGTGAACACTCAGCCCTTGACAAGCATTGTACACCGATTTTGTGCACATAAAAACCAAGCCGGCTCAATTATTGGGGGCTTATGCTCAGTTCTGCAAGCTTGAAACAAAGCTCAAGCACAGCTTATGATGAGCCAAGCTGTGCTAGCTCGGCTCATTGACAGTCCTACCCTTTAGAAAACATGACCATTAAAATTTTGGCATATGGAACCTATAACCTGGAAACCTATTCAACAAGTGTAGGTTTTTAATTTTTTTAGAACTAAAAGTAGTTGAAATTATCTCCTGTCTATTTTGTTCACTTAATTTTAATACCTCACAATCCTCTCTTAATTGTTAAATTTCTATTCGAGTTCTGCAAATATTGGTGGTCGACATGTGGCAAACAAACCAATGAAAGTGAAAAATCAATAAAAGTATTTTTAATTTTTTTCCCACATGTCAGACCACCCAGATTTGCAAAACTTAAATAGAAGTTTAACGATCAAGAGAGGATTCATGCCAATTTTTTTCAACCTTCGCACCTTGATTTCCCAGGGTGACTACTGTTTTTTTATGAGAATGATTGTCCTCGTTGACATGGGCCTGTGTAGGCATGGCATTGATTGACGCATGATATCTTTCAAATTTGGTGTCTTTTTTAAAAGATGAACACTTTTTTGAACCCCAAACACATGATGTGTCATAATTGTCATCACAGAATATTTTCTTCCTTTTCTTATTCCCTTTATTATTTTTTTTCAAACCACAACATCTAAAACTTTAGTATCTCTGCTTTCTTGACATCTATCCTGTTGAATGGTGTTGGGGCTACATCAGCATTTGGTTTAAACTCTCTTTTTAATGTTTTAATAGCGATAGTGACTTTGAACTCCACACTTTACCGCACCCTGGTTCCATCCGGCTTGAGTTTTTTTTTTTACGCTTGCAGTAGAAAAATGATGAAGTCAAGGGGCGGCCACATAGATGTAGGTTGCTTTCGAGCGGGAGGAAGAGGAGAGTGCTGAAGTTCCAATAATACCCAATTTCATATGGAGTGGTACCCTGCTAAATCCTGAAGTTTAATGCTGATGTGAGTGTTTTCAGCCTCCGACAAGCATTGTTCACCCATTTTAGCTAGTGAGTACAGCATTATATATATTTTTAGCTAAAATGCATAATCGGATGCATGAAATTTTTAGTAAATTTCATCTTTTTCACTCGCTACTTTAACGAAAAATCTATTTTACATACCAGAATGTGAATGCTCGTAAGAATCAGAAGTGTTTTACACACTCCCTCAAAAGGTTAAAATCACTTTCAGCCATGATGTTTTCACCCGTTTGACCATCCCATCGGCAGAGGTGGGCAGAGGTTCGTGATAGGCGTATAAAATCCTCATCAGGTACCATATTCATCCTCTATTTAATGTGGTTCTCATTAGCTGTTTTGATTCCCAAAATGTCTGAATTTTTATTTTCAAAAAAGATATTTATTAATATAATAGGACTCTTTTATTAAATACCATGGCTATGGATTGACTAACATTAGTATTTCGTTTCAGCTTTCCTTATCTTTTGGTAGGTGCATTTCGCTTCAACTTTCAACTCCCGTTTTAATAGCGATGGTGACTTCGACAACCACATTTTCTCTGCACCCTCTTCAATATTCATCTTTATTCAATTCGGTTCTCATTAGCTGTTTGTATTCCCAAGACACTTGGATTTTAAAAAGAATAATATTTTTATTAATATAAAATTTATTAAAATAACTTAATAAAACTATTACTTTTATTACTATGGATATGGATTTTTTGAGCAATACATAATAGGATTATCATAAATTCTTCGATTAGAAGTGATGGATATTTTATTTTGCATCTACAAGCTATGTATGTGAACTCATGCAACTTTTGGTCTTACAAAGTAACACAAATCACATAGGGTATACATGTGGACACCTTAGGTCAAAGAAGAATTTGTCAATTTCATGAAAACATCATAGTTATCAGGATTTCGATTCGGATTGTAGGATCGCACGATCTTACAATCCTAAATCATCCAATCGATCCTATTTTTTATCAAAACTTTAAAATATAAGATCACCATAAAATCTTATCCTAAATCATGGGATCTTACAATTCAAAATCATCCAAGCGATCCTAATCAATTCTATTATGATCTTACAAAAGAAAGAAAAAACACATCCTTTAAAATTATAAAACACTAAAGCTTTATAAAAATTTCCCTAATTATAAATACTAATTACTTAATTCAGGTTAAACTGTTAAAGAAAATAATAAGTGAATATGATTCTTCTTTTCCAAATTGTTTTGTTTCTTCTATTGCAGAGTTCAACAATTCCAGTTCAACATAACCAACCAACCCTTGTAATCTGTCCTATTTAGCTGTTCTTCAATCGAGATTTAAGAGTAGAACTTGTTACGATGAATTTTGATTTGGTACGAACACCCCTTGAATGAACAAGTGCAAGTGGTGTTAGGGGCAGCCACATCAGTGCCAAAAAAATGACTTACACTTCTTGGAGGGCACTTATCACTTTTTGGCACTGATGTGTTAATCCCTAACTCCATTCTCACCTTGTCCGTTCATGGAATGTTTGTATGTAATTCTTTGGGCATTACGCTAGATCTAGACAATAGTCAAGCCAATGTTATTTTGAACAGAGTTATCATATTTTGATGGTATTAGATCGTATGTGGAGTTTCAAGTTGAGAAAGTTAGTCATAATCCCATTTTTTGTCACAAGGTAAAGTCATCCCATCCAAGAGTGAAATATCTTCTTTTACAAGAACAATTGAAGAATGAATGAATTTTGCTAGTTTTTTTTTTTTTTTAATAGTACTAAAAATTGATTGAAATATGAACCATCTAGTATGAATCTGTTTAGTTAATTTAATATGTTTTGTTATTGTGGTGTTGAAACTATGATAACATTGTAATTTGATACTTGCCAGCTAATTAATTTACTTTTTGGGTAGTTTGTTTTGAAAAAAAATATATAATATATATATTTTTGTTAATAGAGATAAAAAGTATAGAATTTGTACTATGTTAAATTGTATTAATTTTCTTTCAATGATTCTATAACATATTTCACTATTTTTGGTGGTTTTCCCCTTTACTTTTTATAGAAAATAGAATCTTACGATTCAATCCATAATGCCCCCCACTGATCTTAATACACCAATATATAACTCAGGATTAGGCATCAACTTTTGGTCTTACAAAGTAACACAAATCACACAAGTAGACATGTGGACCCCTTAGGTCAGAGAGGAATTTGTCAATTTCATAAAAACATCTCTAAAATCTTGATGATCAAGTTAATAAAATGTCTTGGTCAATCTAATATGATATATATACTTATTATATTTTTAGATTTTTCCTAGATCGGTTCAATATTTTGGCGAAATTACCAAATAATGAGGTAAAATTAATTAGTGGCCAATTCGGTTTTTGGCGAAATTACCTAAATCGATTATACGATAAAATAAGGAAACTGAATCCCATTCCTATATATTTTTATTATTGCCTTCTCGGATTGGTTCTAACAATTAGCACCTAAAGGTTCTCAACAGTATCAACACCTTCAAAACAGGACATGGTAATAGCACCACATCAAAAAGCCAAAGCAGCAAGAGTTTTTCATTCCTTAAACTCTAAAAACATCATTTCAATATTTACTTAATGCAAAATAAATCTTGAAGATGCCAAGTTGCTAAATTGTTAAAGTCTTGAAAGTCTGTCTCTTATA
>JAOXJP010226335.1:0-11509 GCA_025762735.1 Platanus orientalis | reverse complement strand
CCTAAACCCTAAACCCTAAACCCTAAACCCTAAACCCTAAACCCTAAACCCTAAACCCTAAAACCCTAAACCCTAAAACCCTAAACCCTAAACCCTAAACCCTAAAACCCGAAACCCTAACCCCTCAACCCTAAACCCTAAACCCCTCAACCCTCAACCCTCAACCCTCAACCCTCAACCCTTAACCCTCAACCCTCAACCCCTAAAAACCCTAAACCCTTAAACCCTAATCCCTTAGCCGTAAACCCTAGACCCGAAACCCAATACCCTAAACGATAAAAACCCTGAAACCATAAAACCATAAACCTTAAAACCCTAAACCCTAAACTTGTAAGCCCTAAACCCTAAACCCGCAACTCTCAACCCTAAAGCCTAAGCGCTAAACTTCTTATCGCTAAGCCACAAAGGCCTATACCCGGAGCATTGGATCCCTTCCCCTACCCCATAAACCCTGAAATGCAAAACCGCTAGCCCTGAATCCTAAAATAGATAGATGCTTCCCGTGTTGGTTAATGTTTTGTTTGAAAATTACAATGTCGTCTATATAAACAAAACAAAAAAAATTGTAATGATTAAATATCTCATTCATCATATAGTGGTATTCGGATGGTGCATTTTTTTATGTCAGTGGCGTCACGTTAAATTCATGTTGGTCGAATGGGGCATTGGTGGTTGTTTTATATTGGCCTTTTTATGTGATTTGGATTTGCCCAAATCCTTATTTGTGATCAGATTTTTAGAATTTATTTGTAATTTACAATCTGCCAATTAATTCTTATATGATAGTGAATATCTTTTTAAACTTTATTTAATGATATGTGTGAACGCCCTGCAACACCTCACATGTCGTATGCATGAACTTGTGTCCCGACGGTACCACGCGTCATCCACAAGGAAATTGATACTCATATTTTATTAGAGTTGCCACCAAGTATTTATATGTTGTTGGACATCATAAAATAAATAATGAAATATAATTTTAAATGATTTCAAATATTTCGTAATTCAAATTTTATTGTTTTGGTTTAGAGGTCCTTTCATATTCAAGGGTTCATTTGTAGTCTGGGTAGGTGTTTGGCCCCCTGAATTAACTACCCATAATATGGTTACCTACTCATCTAAAGAAGCAACTAATATCATATATTCACATGTGTATAATTGAATTAATTAATTATATAGTTATATATATGATAAGTTTAATACTCCACTTACGAGACAATGTATGAAATATTAAATTTATTTTTATATAATCATAATCTAATTGTCTGACTCCCTGTTTACCTAAGTTAATTCCCCGCTCATCTCACATCATAGGTGAGATTCTTCATAATGATAAATGTTGTTTGATTTAGATAAAATAATAGACGAGAGATATTAATCAATGTCAATTTATTATTTCCTCTAAACTAGAAACTCATCACAAGCAAACCATGCCTATATAAAGGTCTACGTCCCATAAACTTGTTGCCACAAGATTGCACAATTCTATTTAAATTACCAATTCAAACATATTACATGTATTTAGTCGTGCATATTCAATTCCACAATAAAAAATAATATATAATACAATAAACTTCAATAAAGCGATAAGTATGTACCTTAGGGTAGCCACAAGTTGTCACGCATGCAAGAGTGGGTATAGGTGATGTAAGAAATAATATAGACTAATTCTAATCATTACAAATTAATAACAAACCTGGAGCTTATTAATTACAAAGATAATATCTAAAAGAAGATTTCTTGGTCATCCACGCTTTATAAAAAAAAATTCAAACTTGATTTAACCCTTAATTGATGATTTTTCTCTCTTTAACTATAAAGAGAGCAACAACAGGATTTGAAGAGATAGCAATCGACAATGGGATTTGCAGTGACGGTGACCTACTCTGGCAATTTCTCTCACTCTATCCTCTTTCTCGGTCAGATCTACTTCTCATGTAGCAGCGGCAATGGCGTTGGTATTGAAAGTATTGGTTGTAGTAGCATGCTCTCTTTCTTTTCTATCCAATCAGATCTCTCCAATCTGATCTTCTTCTTCTTCGTTCGCTATCTTCTCTGTCCAATGGTAGCAATGTGATTGGTTTCCTCCCTTCCTCCATGAGTTTTCCTCACCAACCAGATTTTCTTCCTTATCAAGATCTACAACGTCATTGAGATTTGAAGAGGCAACAGCAATGAGATTCGAAGAGGGGGCAGTGACGAGATCAACCCCTTTTTTCCGACAAGATCTCCTTCTTCGGTGGTTTCGTGCTAGCATCTCTTACTTAAATTCAATCTCTCTCTCCCCCCCCCCATTTCTCTCATTCAAAATTCTGGGAAGCAAATGGAATGGACTTTTTACAAGAGATGTAGCCCTCTATTTAGGAAGAAAATTAGGTGCAAACTAAATTCGTGAGAACTGTGCAAACCGCACCAGCGTACGAACACATCGACACCAAAAACTGATAAGCTCCAAAAAGTGTAAATCACTTTTTGGTGTTGATGCGTCAGCCCCCCTGGTGCAGTTTGCGCAATTCTCAGGAAATTCGTTTGCACATAAACCGATCCCCTCTATTTATAGAGCAACTTAGGTGGGGATAATTTTGTCATTTGTTTTTTAAAAATCAAATTACTAATAAACCATGGGCATATTTGTACTTTTCACCTATAAACCAAGAAAATAAAAGGCCAAAATAGTAAAAAGGCATGAAATAAAAAATTCTAAAAGCCACATAGCTTCATTATGGGCTACCTATGTGTATCATGGTCTTATTTAAACCCCATTTGATTTAATCCATCAATTTAGATGTAAAATGGGCTTTTATTAGGCCCCAAAATTTGAGGTGCTAACAGTGTGTAATTAATCACTTGACAAAGAGCACCTCGTTCTAATCCTGTTGTATTTTCAACCTAGAAAGCAACGCAAGACCAAACAGATTTTGATAGTTTTTGAGTAATTCATCGATTTCTTTTTTACATAATTCTAATTATTTAGAATTCATTTTGAATGGGATGAGCTTTAGTAGGTATATCTTTTTTAGAGAATTCAGAAATAGAAAAAAGAGTAATTTGATGGGTTTTTCGGTACCAAAAAACATTGGGTCTCTCAGAACAACATTCTTATATTAATTTCTTCATGAAAGTTTAAAATTGTGTTTTGAAATATGTGGTTTCTAATTTTTTTAGAAATAAAAATATTCTACGAATCTTGTTTGACAAAATTTAGTTGAGTTTCTTTATTTTTTATTTTGTTTTCAATTTGTTCAACTATACATTTCTTAGGTGGTTGAATAAAATTGAACATTAGATTGTGGTTTAGAGCTTTTAATCCATTGGTTGTTATATTAAATGTTGAATTTGAAGAAGAAAATAGGTTCCTAATATGATATCTTATAAGTCTTTAACTATAATAAAGGATAGGGAAAGGCATGTTTTTCGTTTACAAATATAAGCATTTGATAATTTGTAATTTTTAGTATATGATTTGCCAATAACTGTTGAGATAGATGAATTTGTATATTCACAGTATTTGCTAGGTATTCAACCTTCTCGTGTACAATTTTTATAACCTTCAAAATCTAAAAGTGATGTTAATTTTATAGAGAAGTTTTGAATTTTCAATAACATTTGAGTTTACCATTTTTGAAATTTATATTCGGTTATTTCCCCTAATTTCTCCTAAAAATTGTTCAATTTATTGATATGAACTGGATTTTGTATCATCTTAAAGGAGTTTTAATTGGGATTTAAGATCATATATATTTTTGTTTATAAATGATTAATCTTTTGTCGAAGATAATTTAAAGTAAGATTAGTAAGCCTAGTATGAACTAATTTATACACATCTTGCATAAAATAAAATAAAAATGTTTGTGAATTTAGAAAGATTTTCAAACTGATTTTCAATTGAAGTGGAATCTTTATTATTAAGAATTTCTATCACATATTTTGTTTAACGATTAGTATCATAAATATTATCTAACATCTCTAAAATTCATTTTTTTCATTTGCAATTAATGCGTTTAAGGTGTAGGTTTTAGATGCTTCAAAGTGGTTTCATAAATGCTATGGACATTGACATTCATCATAAGAAGACTGCGTTTGTTCATATTGATCATTTTCTTCATCAATTTGTAATTTGTTAACTTTTTTATTAAAATTTTTAAGATGCCATTTATTGACAAAATGGCTCAATTTTCCACATTTATAACACTTACTGTTGTTATTAAAATATCATTTAGGAAAATACTTTCAAGGGTTTTTACATTTAGGTTGCTTTTGATAATAGTTTGGAAATTTTGATTTTCTATACATAAATAAAAAAGTTGTTTTAGCATGGATGACCTTTGTTTGTTATTTCGTTTTGAAAGGACTATTAATGATTAGTTTCTAAGTTGATAACAAAAATCACTTAATTCTTTTCTTGTGTTCACCTTTTTTATTTTTAATTGTTTTTATAGCTTCAAATCAAAGCAAATTTGTAATCCAAATAAATTTATTGTTTGGATCATTTCACCATAAGTAAAATAATTATAATTACTTTAAATTCATTAATTGTTCCTTATTTTTCTCACTCATATCTTCTAATATTCCAATAAAATATTAAATATTAGAGTTATTAGAGCATGACTTTGTGGATTCCCTCATGCATCTAAGATAGGTTGTCCTTGATTATTTAATTTTGTAGCGTAACGGATATAATCTCTTTGATTTTGAGGAAGATAGTCATGCCACCAGCCATATAACGATCCAATAAATCTAGTAATAATGGCATAAATTATGTTTTCTTGAGTGTGATTAGAGATATAGCAAATATTTGAATAAATAACCATGTGAGTCAAATTTTGTTTTATTTGATATTCAATTAATCCATCTATATTTCCATTCATAGATTGTATTGTCATCAAATTTCTATTTAGTGATGATTTCTTCTTCTATTTGAATATCAACAGGGGTTGGCCTTTGGTAATCGTTTTTAGTTTTTGAGGTTACAAGTCTAAAAACTTTATTTATATTTGGAGGCGCTAGACAAAATTCTTGATTTGACTCATTTTGTTTGAAATCTGTCTTTTATATTTTCCATTTTGTAATTAGTCTATCTTCATATGATCAAAATTCTAAAATTATTTTCAAGTTCAATTACGATATCAAAAGCTTTATCTTTTCATCTTCTCTAAGTGTATTATTTTCTATTTATTTCTTACATGTTTCATAAATCATTTGCATCTTTAAAATGAAGTAGATAACCAAATCTAAAACTCTAGGTCTGAGGTTTTCTAGTTGCGTAATAAGGCCTACAATGGAGTGTAAGTTGGGCAGTAAACCGTTGACCAACCACTAGAATTAGGATAAGGTTTGAAACCAAAAACCTAAAGATAGAAATTTTTTATAAAATATTTAAGAAAAAATTAGAAAAGGCACCCTATACCTTTTCTTCCTCAATAGAATCAAATGAAACCATAGATACTATTTTGGGTTGTCATCAGGTTAGGCTGAGGTCAGCCTGAACTTGGCCTGCGGTAGTTAACCCAAACTCAACCCATTCTAAAATCATGGGCTTTGGATTGAGTTTGGGCTGGCCCGAACTTAAAGCTCTTTTTTTTAATTTGATTATTAAGTTCATTTTAAAATTTAGGCTAATAATGGCTATTTATTATTTCTAATACTTTGAAAATATGTTTAGTTAGTTAAATTTGGACATATAATGGGCCTAAAACTGTCTTATATCTATTGGGCTAAGCTATACCAATTTCGAGCCGAGCTGGGCCAAACCATATTTTATACCTATTTCAGGCTGGGCCAGGCTAAGTTCGGGTTGAAATTGAGTTTGCCCGAACTCAGGCCGAATAAAACTTTGAGCCTGAAATTTTGGCACAAACTCAACCTAGCCAGACTATTTTTCTGACTGGACGTGTCGGGCTTCGAGCCAACCCGGCCCAATTGACACCCTTAATATTATTTCCATAAAATATAGCAAAAAAATACAATTTGAAGAAATTACTCAATCATTAAAAAATTGAGATATTCCACCCCACCGAAGAAATTTATCAAATTGGAAACCCAAAATTATAATTCGATTATTTAATAAAAATTGTTGAGTAGACAATGCCGATTTATCAAAATGATGATAACATACCAATACTCATGAAAAAAATGATTAATAGATTTAAAACAAAATATAATTATATCAATTTTGGATTAATACAAGTAATCATAAAACCCTTGACTATATTAGGACTTAATACTTGCATTAACGTATGTCACCGATGAAAGACAATAATTTTCAAGACTCTTTAATAGGTATAGTTGAAGCTAGCCTTCATGATGGACTACCTTTCTTTTATTGTTTCATAAACTTTACTATTTCACTTAGTGACCCAACAATTAGAAAAGCTTTAAATTTAGGCATTCAAACCAAAAGATTCAGTATCCCAAACTCTAAAGATATAGCTTTAATAATTTGAATTTATTACAAAGTCATGAATACAATAATACCAAACATTGCTTGCACCAAACAAGTTAAAGGTCTAACCACCTTATTTCTTCTTGACTTTTCAAACAAAGTAATTAGTCCATAAACAATTTATTGAGATATAATTTATTTTGAAAATACGTGGCAAATTCCTAGATTTAATAAATCCAAACCAAAAGAAAATTATCAAGTTCAAAATATAATAGAACATTCAAATGGAACCATAACAATAAATTTTGTCAAATCAACACTACATATCATAGAATAAAAACCCTCAACGTCTCAATCTTCTATGTCTAGACCCCCTTCAATTTCTACAACCAAAAAGTCATTTAAATATGTTTCTACTCATATATCTTACCATATATATACAACCGAAACTATTAATCCAAAAGCAAAAAGTAAAAAACCCAAGTAAAATTATTATAATCCCACTGAATCTGGCTTTGAAAAAGTGTTTATATGGTATCTTTATAGTAACCAGACAAATTTATAATAAATAAAAGCAAATTAATGAATAATCTATTGGAACATCCAAATACTAAATAATTATTTAAAACATTAACTCAAAAATAACAACAATTAAAAGATCAATAATTTAAAGATACGAATAATTTACAAAAAGCCATGTATTTCTTTATTTATTTAAAAGAAAATTTTACTCACCATACTATTTGAAATTTCTATCCTAAATTATCTTAGAGGGGGTGAATAAAATGTTCACTTTTGAACACTTATTTTGATTGTTCAGTTAATTCCACAGGTGTAATAAACACAATAATAGATCAACAATCAGAGTATATAAAAATACGCACCACAAAAAATTCACACACAAGATGACACAGAGAATTTAAAGTGGTTCAGCACTACGGACCTACATCCACTGTCAAAAGCTCCTCACTAAGAGGTTTAATTTTTTTAATAATATTAGAGCAATATTATAGAAAAAATTAAACAACATAAAAACCGGCACACCCTACGATTTGGTGTTTCCTGCAAACCTAGGTGTTTACCCTTGGTGTCTCCGGTGAAGGCTAAATGAAATGCCTCCAATGTCTCCGACTAAGACTCACAAATATATATTCAAATGATTTGAGAAATAAATTTCTCTGTTCAGTGCATGCATCTTAATAGGCTGATTTTACAATGGTAGGGATCAGTATTTCTAGAGGTAACTCTCTACACTTTTAGATGCCTCTTAATAGGCTAATAGATACAATAATTAAACAAAGATGATTTGCTACTTGTTAGCAGATATTAATATTTCAATCAACAGATTTTTCAATCACCTATATCAAGTTAAGTCACAGTATTAATGGTATGATTTAATGAACTTAAACCCAAGCTTAGATTACCTTAAAAATGGTTTAACTCTCGAAGCTTTCATTGATGATTTAAACCTATTAATCATAACTCTTCAATGATGAAGAATCTTGATTCAGAGAGAGGTTTGTGATTTAATCCCCCTTATATGCAGCAAGCACAATTTGCAAGATTGTAGATGAAAAAATTTTCTTTTTATTTGAACCCTCTTGCTTTTCAAGATTGATTTTATTTTTTCTTGTTTCTTCTTAATATTTTTGTTAATGATTTTGTATTTATAAGCTCTCAAAAAGATATACCAAATTTGTCACAAAGAGACTAGTAGATTCATAAAATTAAATTGGCAAAAAAAATAAGTTTTTTCATTTTAAATCGGTCATGATCTCAATCTGGACCGGTTCAGGCACCTATCCCTTGGAGTGCCCTCTGCCTGACTAGTCATGGTTGAGACATGATTGGTCCCGTCATTTGGGGCACCGAAACTCAGAGATTCCATCATGACCGGTCCCGCCTAGACCATAACCGGTCATGCCCTTCACCCCTCGGGTGTGTTCTGCCTGACTGGTCTAAATGGACATGTGACCAATCATCTTTTTTTGAACTTATATTTTGAGCTTTTTGAGTCTAAATTTTGGTTACCGTCTGCTAAGGGGCTTGTTCTAAGGTATTAGGGGTCGTCTTCTACTCAACCATGCTATGTTTGGGTTAGTATTGTATATTTATACATATTTTACCTATTGAATGTTCTTAAGGTATAAACTCAACACTAATGTAACTTGGTTTTTTTGGTTTAGACTCTTCAATTGTAATTGGTGTGCCTTGAGCTGATCTTCAAGTGCTTCATCTCTTAGCGTATATTCATCCGCTCACATACACATTTTCACTACACCACTGTTTTGGCATGGACTTGACAATACACTAACACTATTCACATGATCAAAACCATTTTATAATAATGTAATACTTCTCAATGACAAATAATTAAGTCAAAATGTCCTCCCTCTAAATCAATTAAAATATCTAAAACTACAGCATACCCATTTAAAATGTTTATATCAGAACCTGTCTCTCAATGGAATTTGGCTCATATCATCAAACAAAATAATTATACTAACATTCAGTTACATGTTTTATGACAATAAATCGACAAACTTGACTTTTTAAAAGAATCCTATACACAGCATAGTCATCATCAACCAAGTTATTCCAATTCACCTCAAAACTCAAATCCAAAGAAACCATTCTTTATACCCGAAAATCTTTTATATCAAACTTTAACTCTCCTAATAATGTCTAATGATTTTCTAAATGAACTTTCAAAAATATTTAATAACGATAAAGGTAAAGACAAATAACCCAATATCAACTATTTCCAAAGATAAATTTTGTTTAGATAAAAATGAAAAATCATATGTTTTTCAAGACTCTCCTGAAGAATTGAGTTCTAATGATTCAAATCAAGAATTTCGCCTAAAGCATCCAAATGTAAATAATTTTTTAGACCAATAACCTTTATTTCAAAAACAAAAAACTATTACCAAAGGCCCAACCCCTATTGATCTTCAAATAGAAGAAGAAATTGTCACTAAACAAAAATTTGATGGTAATACAATCAATGAGTGGGATATGGATGGATCAATTGAATATCAACTAAAACAATTTTTGAATCACATGATTATTTATTCAAATGTCTGCTATATGTACAATCGCACTTAATAAAATACAGTAACTGCTAAATTTTCTAGGCAGTTATATAGTTGGTGGCATGACTATATTTCTCAAAATCAAAGAGATGAAATCCTTCACGCTGTAAAATTAAATAGTCAAGGATAACTTATTTTAGATATACGAGGGAATCCATAAAGTGATGCTCTAATAACCCTAATATTTAATATTGTGCAACATTTCGTTGGAAAATTAAAAGATATGAGTGAGAAGAACAATTAATGAATTTAAAATGTCCCACATTAACTAATTTAGATGGTATAAAGATACATTTCTTTCAAAAGTTTTTCAAATCAACAATTATAATAAATCATTTTGCAAAGAAAAGTTATTATCAGGTTTGTCTCCACTTTTTGTTGATAAAGTAAAACAAAAATTAAAAGATATCCATGGAGTTCTAAATTATAATTATTTTACTTATAGTGAAATTATCCAAACAATAAATTTAACTGGATTATAAATTTGCTTAGAATTAAAGTTAAAAAAATAATAAAAAATTCAAAAGGCAAACACAAGAAAAGAATTAGGTGATTTTTGTTTTAATTTAAATATATATCATTAATAGTCTCTTCAAAACAAAATAGCAAACAAAGGTCACCCATGTTAAAACGAAAATTTTATAGAAAATCAAATTTTCTCATCTATTATCAAAAAGCAACCTAAAGGTAAAAACCCTCGAAAGTCTTTTCCTAAATGATCTTCTAATAACACTAATAAGTTTTACAAATGTGAAAAACTGAGTCATTTAGCCAATAAATATGATCTTAAAAACATTAAAAAAAGTTCAAAAATTACAAATCAATGAAGAACACAATCAATTAGAACAAATGCAATCTTTTGATGATGATTGTCAATATCCATGCACCAAGCTACTCTGAAGAATCCGAAACAACCACTGTAAACGTATTAACTGTAAATGAAAAAATTAATTTTAAGAATTTTAGATAGTATCTAGAATACTAATCTTAAAACAAAATATCTAACATAAAATTTCAATAATAAAGATTCCACTTAAATTGAAAATCAAATTAAAAATCTTTCTGAATTCACAAAACCTTTTTTTATGCAAGATGTATATAAATTAGCCAATACTAGGCCTACTCCTCTTACTTTAATTCATCTTCAACACCAGATTAATCATCTAAAAATAGAAATACATGATCTTAAATCACAATTAAAACTCCTTCAAGATGATATAAAATCGAGTTTGAACCAAGAACTTTAACAATTTTTTAGGAAAAATAATTAAATATAATTTCAAAAATGGTATACTCAAATAATATTGAAAATTTCTAATTTATCTAAAAAATTAATAGCTCTTTTAAACTCTAAAGGTGATATAAATTGTATGTGAGAAGGTTTAATATCTACCAAATACTGTGAATATTTAAATTCTTTTATCTCAACAACTATTGGTAAATCACATGTTATAAATTACAAATTCTTATACTTGTAAACAAAAAACATGATTTCCCAAATCATTTATTATAGTTAAAGACTTATAACAATATATGATATTAAGAACCCATTTTCTTCTTCAAATTCAACTTTTTAATATAACAACCAATGGATTAAAAACTCTTAACCACAATATAATGGTCAACTTTATTCAACCACATAAGAACGATATAATTGAACAAATATAAAACCAAATAAAAAATAAACTCAACAAAAATTTGAAAAATAACATTTGTATAATTTTTTATTTCTAACAAATTAGAAACCTCATATTTCAAAACTCAACTTCAAAGTTTCATGAACAATTAATAGAATAATATTGTTCTGATATACACAATGCTTTTTGGCACCAAAAAAACCCATCAAGTTACTCTCCCATACTTTTATGAATTCTCTAAAAAGGATATACCTACCGAAGCTCATCCCATTCAAATGACTTCTAGATACTTAAAATTATGTAAAAAAAAAAATTGGTGAATTATTCCAAAAGAAATTAATACGTCCATATAAATCTAGTTGGTCTTACACTACTTTCTATGTTGAAAATGCACC
>JAOXJP010226334.1:0-11509 GCA_025762735.1 Platanus orientalis | reverse complement strand
AAAGTTTAAAACCATCAATATTTTTAGCCTTTTTCCCTTTCCATTTAGTCTCTTGTAGACAAACAATATTAACTCTCATTCTTTTCATAATGTCTACTAACTCTATACTCTTACCTGTTAAGGTTTCTATGTTCCAAGTTGCTAAACAAATTCTACTCTCTTGGACTAACTTATTTACCCACACTCGTCCATAGTGTGGGAATCTTTGCATATTTTTCATTACATCCGAGCACTGATGCAATGCCCCTTACCAATTTTTCAGCACATTCGGGGAATAAGGCGTCCCTCGCCAATTTTTTGTCACATCAAGAGAATGAAACGTATCGCTTAAAGGGTACGCTTTAGTATTAAATCGAAAAATGTATTTTCAGGATTCATGTTAAATGGTTTGAATGGTTTTTAAAAACCAGTTCTCAACCAGACGCCTAACCTCCTCATTTATCCGGGCTTGGGACCAGCAATGTCTAAAGATACAAATATTGGCGGAGTTGGTAAAGTTTTTGATCTATGAACAATAATATAACCATTAATTACAGCAACATATGGGTCTTCCTGTTAACTTATATGATCCAATATCCAGAAGGAGGTTAGTTAGATTGAAAGGTATTAATCTTAAAGTTGTTTTGGAGACTTATTCCTGCGGTAACTAGTTGAGAAGTTTGGAAGCTCAATAAAAGAATCTTAAATAATACGATATTTATAGGTAGGAAAGGATTAATCTTTCAATCTACAATATAAGGAAGTGTTAAGGATTGGCCAAATCACACTGCCATGTTGTAAGAGAGCCCTTAGCTAATAATTAAGTACAATGGTACAGGGATCCATATGCTAGGGGGACTCTTGGGAAAAAGGCATTCATAGCCCATAGAAACAAAAGTGGCATAGCATTTTCCAATCGAGCTAAAGCTTCAAGTCCAGTACACCCCATATAATTTGATTCAAAAGCTGTCTTCTTAAACATGCATTTATTTCAAAAGTTTTGTCAACCTTTATTTATTTTTATTTTAGCAATGGTGGCCAATCATGCGCTGCCTGAAGTTTCTGAAATTCGATGACCATCCGTTAGTATATCAACAACTGTTTACAACTTATCAGTCAATCAGTATGGTCAAAAACCCATGGTGACCAAATCATTCGGCAGGCATGAGCAAGATAAGAAATAATTTCTTTTTTTCTGCTTTTTTTTTTTTTGGTACTAGATGAGAAATATTTTTTATGACGAAAATAAACAGCTGTCAAGTAAGAGAAACCAAAGCTAAATAATTGGAGGGACAGAGAGCACGCAAGGAAAATTTTAAACAGAGGAAAGATTACCCATTGGCAACATTTTTTAAATGCAACCCAGGCAAATTCCCTGACTCAGTCATAGCTTCACTCCACAACTGCACCTTCTTCATCTCCTTATTGAAACGCTTTTCAAGTTTAACAAATGCTTCGGCAAAACACCCACTTTGATTCCTGACATCTGAAGGATCCACGCCGTAGAAAATAGGCAAAACCACCTGGCCCATCGTTTTCTTGCATTCGAGGATTTTAACCAGTTCTTGGAGGGTCCATCTCGAAGAAGCATAGTCCTCGGAGAAAACAATGAGAGCAATCCTTGATTCTTTAATTGCTTTCTCCAGTTCTGAAGAAATTTCTTCACCTCTCTCGAGTTTGTCATCGATGAAGGTGAGAATCCCTCTCTGGTCCAAGGCGGTGTAAAGGTGGTCCGTGAAGTTTTTACGGGTGTCACCTCTGAAACTTATGAACACGTCGTGAATCCATCGAGGGGTGGCAGAATAAGAGGATGAAGCCGCTTCCTGGGTCCTCGTGGAAGCCATGAAAAAATAGTAGAGATCGGGGAGTGTTTCGGCTCTGTGAAATGACCTTATTACGTGTGATCGTTGAACTAAATAGACCTGAGAGTCTTTGCGGTCAATCAAAAAATTCCCAATCAAATACTTGACGACAAAAGGTGGGTGAAATTCGGATTCATCAAATGAACCCGCGTGGACACAGGTTAAGCCAAGGTGGGGCTGCACGTGATATTGGGCACCTGTCCTGGAACATATTGAAAATGGCTGAAGAAAAAAAAAAAAAAAATCCGACCCACGTTTAGAACTAATAGGCCCTGATCCAATCATAAAAACCGAATTTGAACTTACCTGGCCACTTTAACAACAAAAATAAAATAAAAAATAAATAGCTTGAATGGCTCAAAAAGCCTGACCGAAGTTTAAACTTGAGGCAACAACATCATGGCACGACCCGCACTGCATATGGGCCTATTCAACCCCTTGCCATCGGAAAGGAAGGATGGTAACTCAGCCAACCGAGCACAGGAGCTTTCATACTTTTTTTACATCTAAATTGGATCCTATTAATCAATTTAAAAGCATTAAATGAGCATTAAAGCTTACATAGAACGAGTACCATCCAACTTGGCAAATATTTTATAAAAATTAAAAAATTATAAATAATATCATTGACCATTAAAATTAGAAAGTATACGTGATCAGAGAAATAATAATGTATTATGCTTAAAAATACTTTTGCTTAATGTATGATAAGTTCACGAGTGAATGATAACATCGGGATCGGTTTATGGACGCTTCCCTTAACAAACGCTCATCACTGTTTCTTGTCAGGGGCTGACACATCAGTATTGAAAAGTGATTTTCACTTTTTGGGGAGGCGTATATTCACTTTTCGGTGCTGATGTGCCCACTGTCCGACAAGGAGCAGTGGTTAGCATTTGTTTAGGTGAGCATTTTTTATCCATTCACATTCACGGGTGGCTGCAGTATCAGTTTTCCGGAGGGAAGACCCAGGGTTGAATCTCTGGAGAGGGTAGTGAGCAGTTTACAGTGGTGTCGTTTACTTGGGTTCTCACCAGCTCAGTCCAATCATGTGTTGTGTTGGTGTCAACATGTTGTAGGCCCATGTAATCATACTAAAAAATTGTTAATTCTTGTTCATTTGGTTCCACGTGCCATTTTCTGATATTCAAGACACCAAATCTTGGGCACAAGATATATTCCCTTCTTCCTCTGGCTACATGCTTTGCTGCTCACCAATTAACTGTTTAGAGTCAACATAAATTGATAATTAAAGCCATCTGATTTCTACGCATTTAATCTAAGCTTTTCAAAAAGAGAGTTTTTGCTGGAGTAAGAAAAGTTACCTATCGAACAATTTGTGGGCAATGACCACCACAAGACAAAGGATCCTCTGCGGTTAAAAACTTTGTGGCAACTGGCAATAGCGTGTAGTTCTCGCCACCTTGTCAAGAATTTAAAAATTCTTCCCAAAACTCAAAACTAGCCAGTATGTAGCATGCACTAACACAACTACCACTTGCCGCTAGGGTTTTGTAACCGTGGAGGATGCTTTGCCCTACTGGAAATGCAGAGTCAACAGAGTATGAGATCTAAAAAAGGTTCTTACATTATCAAGTTGCTCTCCCAGCATTTTGGTAGGACCAAATAAAGTCACCCTCAGGTAGGACTGATATCAGGGGTTGACACATCAGTGTCAAAAAGTGAATATCATCCCCCAAAAAGTGTAAGTCACTTTTTTGATGTTGATGTGTTGGCCTGTAATGTAAGTCTCACCTTAGGGTGACTTTAGTGGTCTCACCAAATCTGAGACGCCCAGGATTTGGTGCATCTCCTTAACAAATACCTAAAGTCTCCACATGCTGGGGAGATACATTATGCCAAAAAATTAATTCACACTTTTTGTGATGGTAATTTTCACTTTTCGATATGATGTATATCTCCCAAAATCTCTAAGGATTTGGTAGGATTGACTTATGTCATCCTAAGATAGGATTGACATAAGGGATGACACATCAACGCCAAAAAGTGAAGAGCATCCCCCACAAAGTGTAAGTCACTTTTTCGATGCTAATGAGTTGGCCCCTAATATTAGTTTCACCTTAGGGTGATTTAGTGGTCTCACCAAATTTGAAGTGCTCAGGATTTGGTGCGTCTCCTTACTGAATACCTAAAGTCTCTCGTATGTTGGGGAGACACATCATGTCAAAAAATTAATTTACACTTTTTGTGGTGATAATTTTCACTTTTCAGCTTGATGTGTTGCCCAAAATCCCTAAGGATTTAGTAGGATTGACTTATGTCATCCTAAGATAGGACTGGCATAAGAGACAATACATCAATGCCAAAAAGTAAAAAGCATCCTCCAAAATGTGTGCGTCACTTTTTCGATGCTGATGTATAGGCCCCTAATGTCAATCTTACCTTAGGGTGACTTAGTGGTCTCACCAAATCTGAGGTGCCCAAGATTTAGTGCATCAATGAATACCTAAAGTCTCCTGCATGTTGGAGAGACATATCATGTCAAAAAATTAATTTGCACTTTTTGTGGTTGTAATTTTCACTTTTTGAGTGATATGTCCCCCAAAATCCCTAAAGATTTAGCTTGGTTTCGGCAAGTATAGAATCTGTGCACAATGCATATCGGGGGCTAAGAACACTCATATCAACATTGAAAAGTGACTTGCATTGTTTGGAGTACGTATTTATCACTTTATAATGCTGATGTGAGTGTTTACAGCTTTTAAACATGAATTGTGTACAAATTTTACAAACACAAAATTAGGAGTGGTAAAGATTTGGACGGAATGCTAAGGATTTGGAAGGATTGGCTTATATCATCCTAAGATAGGGTTGATATAAGAGACAACACATCAGCGCCAAAAAGTGAAAAGCTTCCCCCAAAAAATGTAAATCACTTTTTTCAACACTAGTGTGCTGGCCCCTTATACCATTCCTACCTTTGAGTGACATTAGTCAATCCTACCAAATCCAACCTCCCCCCATAATACGAGGGACTTTAGGTGTTTGTTAAGGTGGAACATCAAATCCACACATATTGGTTGGTTCAAATCAAAGTAGGTTTATGAATGCTCCCCTAAAAATCGCTAACCTTTGCCCCTGATTGGGGGCAGACACATCAGTATTGGAAAGTGATTTACACTTTTTTGTTTGGAAAGGGGGGGGGGGGGTTCGGGGCATATTGCTTTTCAGTGCTGATGTGCCTGCCTCCTACAGCGGGCAGTGGGTAGGGTTTGTTAAGAAGAGCGTCTCCAATCCTCTTTGGTTCAAATCATCTCTGATCTGACACCATATCATCCTGTAACAATCAATATGTAATATGATGTTTGACCCTCAAGGATTAGTGGAGGTTGTTTTTTATACGAATGATTGTCAGTGTTGACATAGACCTTTACAAATGTACCATTGATTGACACATAATGGGTTTGAGCTGTTTTTAACCCCAAACACAACACTTGTCAACTTATCACTCACCATACACACCAACACATTTTCATCACAGGGCATTTTCGTCCTTTTAGGTAAATATATAATAAATAAATATTTTTTTTGATGTAAAAAAACCCATCGTGTTACAAGCTGGATTTGTACTGGCATAACATCTCTCTAGTTAGACTGGTGAAGATTCGAATTCAGTTGGTGGAGGTTGGGCCCACATGTAAATGGGTGATAGTAGCCTGGAGGCTTAGTGAAATGTGGGGATGGTGGGCTTATCATATTTTCAATGCCACGCTCCACTTTATCAGGATGGTGGTTGTCTATTTCCTCTGGTTTGGAGCCCACAAAGCTCTTTCCTCTACAATAAATGTGATTGTTTCTTCTAATCCTCACCTATATATGAACCATTTGGCAGATTTATTTATTGAATTTGGTTAAGTCAGTCATAATCATCACGGTTGTGCTAGGGTTAGCCTAACTCAAGCCTGACCCATTGACAGCTCTATTACAAAAATTAAAACTAAATCTTGAACTTAACTAATCATGAGAAGTGCAATTTCGATTGGTCTCAACCCAAACCTACTTGATCCGATTAGAGTTTTGCTCGAGTTAGTTCTGTTTTGGAGGCAGCATGTATTAAGGTTGAGAAAAGCCAACCCGATTTAAAATTAGGTCTGAGTAGGGTTGAGATCTTGGGCAACCTGTTTTAATATAATCCTAAGTGCTTTTTATTTAGTTTTAAGTTTTATGCGTATAAATATATTTATGATAAATTAGAACCATGAATTAAACTTGGAGTGATAGGTGTGAACAACCCTCTCGACAAGGTGACACATGAAGTTGTAGAAAAAGGGTGTTTCCAAGGACTAGAAGATTAGAGTTACTACCAGTCAATTAGATGTGATTTATAAATAATAAGAATCAATTAAATATCATTTTTATCATTTTATTTCTCTCACCTTGTCTTTAACTAGAGACTCTTCGGATACATGAATCCGACTACAGTAAAGGAAGAAGTTAGGCACCCCCGTCTACCTACCATTAGTGATCTAATTTACTTCGAGTGTAGATTTATTTTAATCTCAGTTACATAAATAATCATTATCATGTATGTTTTGACATTATTTGGATATGCATCATTTTTAGGGTGGCAATTCAGGTTGGCAGGTCAGATTCAGTTGTGTCGAGATAAGGTATACAACTAAATGGTTCAACCCTAATCCAACATTTTATTAATTGTGTAAAAATAGGGTTGACCTGTTTTGACTTGAAACACATTTAAACTCAACTGTAGCCTGGTTATTCTGTATTGGTTTGTGCTGGGTTCACAGGTTATGCGGTAATTCATATTGACGAGTCATATTCATATCGTGTCAAGTTAAAGGAATACAGCTATATAACCCAAGCCTAACTCAATCCATTTATTAATTGTGCTAAAGTGGATTAATTCACCTTAGCCATTTATTAATCATGTCAAAGCGGGTCATTTTGACCTTAAACACGTTTGCAGTCAATCCTAACCTGATTATCACGTGGTGGGTTCATGTCAGATTCACAGGTCGTCGTGTCAAACATTGCCACCCCTAACCTGATTAATTTTTCTTATCAAAATAAAAAAAAAAACCTGATTAATTTCTCTCCGGACATTTGGCAGAGGAAAAAAAAAACCACTTCCACAAACACATAACTTAGCAATGACAAGCATTAAATGCGATACAAGCGTGCGTGGCTTTTATTAATGATGACAGCTTTTCTTGACATGTGTTATTGGTGTGTGTACAGTTCTGCAAGCACATATGAAAAGGTGACACGTGGCCACTGCGGGTGATAGTCTTTTATGTGAGCAGCAATGGGGTGGGCAAAAGCCACTGTGAACTACTGCCCAAAAAATACAACCTCTTGGGCCCATGAACAACCCATTTAATTTGATGGGCCTCGAGCTCCTAAACAAGACCTGGACGGAGGCCCATAAAGTCAGTAGATAGTTTAGGCTAACTCATTAGTTAATAAAGAAAACCCAGATTAAGGCCATGGATTGTATCCACTCCTCTTATCTAACGCTCCTCTCCGCACCCTGTCAGGGGGCGGACACATCAGTGCCGACAAGTGATATGTGCCCGCCGCTAGACTGGGGGCGGAGAGGAGCGTTAGTTAAGAGGAGCGGATACAATCCATGGTCTTAATCTGGGTTTTCTTTATTAGGAGGGTGGTATTGTAAATATGATTTATTTTTCCTGTATTTTTGTATAGTCATCGGTATAAATACTAGACCTATGGAAGAGAGAAATGCTCTTTTCATACTATTCCATCCTATTCTATTCTTATCACCTTTCTTCTTCTACTTCTTGACTTCAAACCCGAGAAACCCTAAATTCTAACCAAGTAAATCATGTTTACAGATTTACAAGTTGGTATCAAAGCTACAAACAATTGAATTGTTGATTCAGGTTGAAAATCTATGCTGACCATGTCAGCAATCTATATGGATAGATACAGTAACAAATTAAGTAAACGAAAACATCTTGATAGGAGGAACAATTAACCTATATCCAGAATTTTTTTGAATCAAAAAAAGATCTTTTGAAGAATTCTTGAAAAAAAAAAAAAAAAACTCAGGGATTTTGTTTGATCGTGAGATCTACTAAGATAAGAAGTTTTTGATCCGGCCAGTTATTTGCATGTTTCTACTCTCATTTAAAACTTGCTAGAGGGTGAAACAAGTTTCAAGTCAATTGGTTGAGATTCAAGAGCATAGTGATGATTATTTTTTCTACGTGTTTACTACCCAAGACACTCTATTGTTTTTTTAGTTCAAACAATTACAAATTGTTGGCTATAATGCTACCTTCTTGCTCGTATCATTCGACTGGATGATCATATGCATGGTTTGAGGTTGGATTCGGTAGGACTAACTTAGAGAGTGGCTAAAGTTGGAATGACATTAGAGCTGACACATCAGCGCCGCCGAAAAAGTGATATACACTTTTTTGGGGGGATGTTTTTCACTTTTTGGCACTGATGTGTCCGCCCTGATGTACATGTCATTCCAACTTTAGCCACTCTCTATGTCGTCCTGAATCCGGAGCAGCATGGTTTAGAGTTGTTTTTCAGTTTTGATCGTGTTTGGTATCACGAGTGATTGAAGATGTTTGAAGCTATGTTTGATACTTCTGTTTTGGGTTTGTACAAACTTAACTTATAACTTACTGGGCTTGTTGAACTACTGTTGTTCTTTTATGGTATCAAGGGTATTTAGTGGATTATATCGTGCACAATAAATAGAGAATAGTGGAATAGTGAAAAATGAAAGTTGCGTAGTAAACATTGTGACTAATGGAAGTGAATGTGTTTGCTATTAATTAAGAATTTGCATATTAAGAGTATACATGGTGATTCTCCGTAGTTACATAATACCATTGTGTGAAGTTGGATGGAAACAATTATTTACCTGGTCAAAATTTGCTGCTATTTATCAGAGGAAATGGCAAGTTGGGATACTTGACTGCAGAAGCTAAGGCACGATTCTGGATATGCTGCATGGGATGCAAATAATGCTACTATCGTGGCTTGGTTATTACACTATATATACGCAACCAAAAGCTTTGTCTCAAGTTTTTTTAATGGTTGGGTTTTTTGCTCGTATGCATGAGCTACATAATTGTACATCACTATGTGAGAAGAGTCATATCACTATGTGACCTACAAGGTAAAGGGTGTGGATGATGCTATAGCAAATAAGAAACATGTAAAAGAAACTCGGATTTTGAATTATTAGTTAAACGGAAGCAAGGTGAACTTTTCTTTTTGTCATATTTCTCACCTCTGTGAGAAGAGTCAGGTCACTATGTGATCTATAAGCCAAAGGATATAAATGATGCTATGACATATAAGCAACATGGAGAGGAAACTCAGATTTTTGAATTATTAGCTGGACTTAATGATATTTATAAACTAGTTAGAGTTCAAATACTTGGCATAGATCCTCTTCCTTTAATGAAAGAAGTATATGCTTACATACATAGAGAGGAGATATAACAAAATTTCATGTCCAACAGTCCAAGTCTTTATCAGTTAAGAAATCTGATCTTATTTTTTCTTTATAAAGAGGGGATAGAGGTAATATTGGTACATGAGACATAGGTGGAGGTAGATTTGGAAATAACTATTATGATAAAGACTATCTAAAATGTGATAATGTAGGCGTACTAGACATACAAAGAAAACTTGTCGGGATTTCCATGGATGTCCACAGGATCAAGATTCTAAATCTTCTTCTTAGGGATCTTCTGGAAGTGGTCAAGGTGGTGATACATTTGGTGGTCGGTCCAATGCATATAAAGTGTTTTCTTCTTCTGAGCTTTTGTCTGTTACTACAACTTCATGAAATATGATTGCATTATAAGGAGATAGAGACCTTATACCATCAAATGGTTTCACTTGATGATTTATCCTCTGCATTTACTTCATCATTTGCTCATGCAAGTATCCAGGCCTTTGTTTTCAATGCTTCTATTTCCGTATCCAATCGTTATTGGATTATTTATTCTAAGGCCTTTTATCATATGATTAGTACATCTAATCAATTTTCATCATATCGTCAATGTTCTAGATAAGATAAGGTGAAGTTAGCTGGCAATTCCTTATCTTCTATAGCTAGCAAAGGTTGTATTTCTTTTACACCTTATTTCCCTCTTTTTAAGTCCGCTATTTTCTAAACTTTTAGTTGAATCTTATCTATTAGTCATTTTATTAATGCCCTACACTGTAGTGTCACATTCTCTCATTCCTATTATGTCTTACAAGACTTAGAGATGAAGAAGATGATTGGTAGAAGGCATAAGGATCATAGGCTATATTAGTAATGCCCCCGAATCTGGACTCGGATATGGATCCGTATCGCTCCAGATTTGGATTTGTTACTGTTCATAAATCCAACAATCAACATAGAAATTGGCCAAAATCTTGGGCCCACAAGTAAGATCCAATATAGTCCACTTGTTTTCATTTGAATTTTTCTTAAGTCCAGTTAATCCAATAATCATATTTTAATAGTTTACGGAAATACATTCAATATTCACTAATCACATATATTCAGATCAAAATGTGGAAGCGTAATTTAAAATCCACAAAGATTAAAGTAATCTAATAATATCAAATCACAAGAAAGAATATCACTAGGATGCCTTATTACCTAAATATACAAAAGAAAATTTCTATTAATCTAAAAATATGATCCTAATATAAAGGGGGGATCCCGAAATATATCCAAAATAAGGATAAAAAAGACAAAAGGAAAGTTGTAGATGTCATAGTAAGTCTCTCGAATAGAGGACCTGCAACAATAATCAGTTTGAAAAATAAACAGTTAGGTTAGTCCCAACCTGTAAAAAATCTAGTAGATTATAAATAATCTAAAGTAAAACACACATCTGAATACTAACATATCCAAAGATTAATACAAAACTAAACAGATATCAAGGTAATAATCAAAATCATGTTAGTACAGAAATATCAATAGTCATATGTCATATAAAAGCCAATGGTTCAATACAAGGGTCTAAGTTCGAACAATATTTCAATGCAAATGTCAAGGTTCACAAATTTTATGACATATGTTAGTCTCGAGGGATCAAAGTTCTATGATTTCATAATGTTCAGAATTTGATGTTCAAAGTGTTTGAAGTCCACATGGTTCATAACGATCGAAGTAGTCTAAAATTCAATGTCCAAAGGTTTAATATAAAGTATTCGCATGCTCTGGCCAACCCCACGGGTAGGTTCAATGTCCTTGTTATAACCCTAAGAAGGAGGGCCAATGTCCTTGTTATAACCCCAAGGAGAAAGGCCAATATCCGTGAACCAAAAAGCATGTCTGAAGTACTTTCTCACACTTAGCCTTGTGAGTAGACCCAAACAATCAAGGTTCGAAGTCCAAAAAAAAAGAGATTCACATCAATGAATCAAAAGGTCCATATGGTTTCAGTAATCAGAATGTTTCTATAATGTGTAAAGCATGCGTAAACATCACATTTTCATAAATCGATCACTTTAAAGGCATGCACTTGGTTCACCTAGATTCAATGTTAGTGTATGATTCAATATTCATAAGTTTTGGAGTCACAATGATCCACTAAGATGTCTCATAGAGTCAATGATTCAAACATGGAGTGGGATTTAAAGGTTCACATAGTTCACATAATCACATAGGAGGCACAAAGTTTAATAAATTC
>JAOXJP010226333.1:0-11509 GCA_025762735.1 Platanus orientalis | reverse complement strand
ACTTCACAGCACTAATAAACCTCATTAAACTGTATCCAAATCATTTTAAAGTATCCCCTTTTCTACAAACAAATTCCATGTTTGAATCATCTTAACCACAACATTTATTTTTTTATAAAATAAACCAAAGCAACAGGCTTTTATGGTCAAACCCTCCAATGTGTTATCAGCAAAATTGAAAACAAAATCCACTCAACAAACACAACAGCATCAATCAACATGTCTAAACCATTTGGAGCAAATAATAAATTAAATAAGCTAAATTCCTAACTCAGACAATAGTCACTCAATTTAAATGTATATATAGAGATATAGATAACACAAAACAAAATTTAAAAAAAAAATTGAAAGAAACCTTACCAGAAACCTAGAGATTAGAGGATACTCCCTCTTTTTGTAGCACACAAAATGGGCTGGGGTTTTCTCCTTGTGTTGTTGATTGCTAGGCAGAGCTGGAGACGACGTTGATCGTGAGATTTAAAGAAGGGGGGGTTTACTGGGCTTGAACGTAATGACGCCAGACGAAGATGGGGACGCTTTCTCTTGAGTTGCAAGTGGTGAAAGCGAGTCCTCCCTCCCCTCGTTGTTGCCTTTCCATTTTCTTAGGTCTGTTGAGGTTTTTATAGAAAAAAAATTGAAGGGGTTTAGATCTGAGAGGTGGGGATGATGTGAGAGAATGGAGTGATGGTTGCGTGAGGGGTTGGGAGTGCTCAGAACAAAGGAGGGAGAGTGGGGTTGTAGGGAAAGCGTGATAAAGAAGGGAAGGGAAAGGGGGAGAGATTGCATGAGGGAGAGGGAGAGAGAGAGAGAGAGAGAGAAAGAGATTGCGTGAGGGAGGGTTTTGCCCCCCTCTACTGTGCAGGGAGAGGAGAGAGAATCAAGGAGAGGGAGAAAGAGGAGAGAAGAGGGAAGAGAAGAGAGGGGAAAGAAGAAAGGGAGGAGAAGAGAGGGGAGAGAAGAGTGTGAGGCGGGATGGCGCCAACGACTAGAGAGGGGGGAAGAGAGTAGAGGGGGTGGGGACTGGGCTCCGCCAGAGAGAAAGAAATAGAGAGAGAGAGAGAGAAGAGGAGGAAGAGAATCGGGGAGAGAGGGAGGATCGGGGAGAGAGGGCGAGCGGGGGAAGGTTTCCCTCCTCCCTACACAGGGGTAGCGGCCACAGAGAGAGAGGGAGATGGGGCTAGAGAGAGGAGGAGGAGGGAGGGAGCTGAGAATGAGTGGAAGAGAGGAGGGAAGGAGAGAAAATAGAGACAGGGAAGGGAGAGAACGGCCAGGAGAGAGGGCGAGCGGGAGAGAGAAAGAGAGGAGGGGATGGTTTCCCCTTCTACTGTGTTGTGCCTCCTAGTTGGCTAGGAAAAGGGAAGAAAGAAGGGGGAAGAAAAATAAAAAGAAAAAAGAAAGAGAAAGAGAAAAGAAAAAGAAAAAATGAAAAGAAAAGGAAAGGAAAGGAGAGAGAGAGAGAGAAAGATAGAGAGAGAGAGAAAGAGAGAGAGACAATAATAATAATAATAATTAATGAATAAAATAAAATAATAATAATAATGAAAATAAAGCGAATATAGGGGAGCTATTATGTGTCTCTCTGTGTCCCCATACACAAATAAATGGAGTTCATAAAGGCATTAAAACCATCATGTGTTAGCCTGTGACATGTAGGAAAAACCTATTTTAGGTACAATAAACATTAAAAAAATTAAATTAAGAATATTAATAATAAAGTAAAACAACTTCACAAGTAAATAATACATAAAAAAACATTTGATAATAAAATAATATTTTGAAAAATACTATATTTTTTTATAAAATAATAATAATAAATAAATGGACGAAATAAAGAAGATGATAGGGACAAAGATTGGCTCTGATCGATTGGAATTGGCTAGATTATGAAGAAAGGTCGGGGATTGCTCTGCCCGTCTGCTGACCCGAAGGGAAGTGCCTAAAATTTGGGACCGCGCCAAAATTTGGTGCTTACAACATGCTCATCTTCGAAACTAATTTATACTATGTCAATGACACAAAGAGGTTTTTTTCGTCAGTATTCGACATGAAGGACCTAGGGGTTACAAAATTTATCCTAAGAATCAAGATCATCCAAGATGATGATGGTATTGCGATTTCACAATCCAACTATATTGAACCGATTCTTAGAAGATTCGACATGTTTGAATGTGATCTGGTACCCACACTTTTGAATCCTAACCTAAGGTTGATGAAGAATAAAGGAAACCGTATATCACAATATAAGTACTCATAAGTTATCGGCTGTTTAATGTATGCTATGTACTGCACTAGGCTAGACATTTCCTTTACAATAAGGATGTTGACTTGATACATGAATAACCCAGGTAGTATGCACTGGAGTATATGGAACTCCATTCTGAGGTATCTAAAATGAACTATAAACTATGGCCTACATTATGACAAGTATCTCGTAATGGTTAAGGGACATAATTATACTACCTGAAATTCAAAATTGGATGAATCCAAATCAAGGATTGCTTAGATTTTCACTCTAACGGGAGGTGCGATCTCCTAGAATCCAAAAGACAAACGTTCTTAACTCATTCCTCCATGGAGTTAGTTTGTAGCCCTGTCATCGACAAAAAAATGAAGCAAAATAGTTGAGGAATGTATTGGTACATGTACCAATATGGGATAAGTTTGTTCTGACAATAACCATTTATTATTACAATCAAACAGTTATATTCAAAGTAGAAAGTGAGAATACAATGGAAAAGCCATGACCATATGCTTGAAGCACAATCATGTGAGGGGTCTAATCATTTATGACATTATGGTTGTATAGTATGTGAAGTCTAAAGAGAATTTGGCAGACCTGATATCAAAAGACCTTAATAAGGAGCTAACCTCATGTACATTAAGGGGAAATGGGACTGATAATCCTGTAAAAGGTGTATTTGGTAGAAACCCAACCTAACTGTCTAAGGTTCAATGGAAAATCAATCTGGCACCTAATGTTAATTAGATTCAATGGGAAAAAGAAGCTAGATATAACCATTTGTAAACACAATTTTCATTTAATTAAATTTATTCCTTTTATGGTAAGCCTGTAAATGGATTACTTGTGGATGATGTGTGATGTTCTTACAGAAGGTGGTTCCTATAGAACAATGTGTTGATAGTCTACAAATACTTTGCTCGCTAATGATGAAGGTTGAGAAATTGAGTTCTTTTATTGAATTCTATGCTCAAATTGAGTTGGGCTAAGTATACACTCTTGATATAAGTTCATCTATCTAAGTGTGAAAGCTGGTCACTTTTTATGAATTCAAATTATCTTTAAAGCACTTAATAAACTAGGATAAAACAATGACCTTAAACTACTAATCTAAGTGAATTAGTTAAACATTGTTGTATGACTGTACATATGACAAGTTGTTTGTCAATAAAGAACAGCTTAAAGTTTTGTCAACCATGTCTCAAAAGACAACATCATATTTATACTATGTAAAGGTTCAAGGTTGACACCACCTTACGTGCAACAACCTCTCTTAAAAACCCTTAATACTTGTTTTAAAAATTTTGAAATAAGTGGAGGATTATTAAGGCATTTCAAAATTAGAAGTAAGCAATTGCTTTGTTCCTAGAATAGGAAACATAGCAACCACTCACCAAGAATTAAGGAGATTGACAACCAACCTCCTAAATACAAGGAGCATTGGCGACTAAGCCACTCCCACTTTCCTTTTATGCAGAGACGTGTGGGAGTGGATTAGGGTTCCATACTCTCACACGACTTGTCATCTCCCCCTATAATTACCACATGAACGTTTAAATCAATGATTTTTTTCTTTAAATTTATGACATTTCGGTGGTTGTATTAGGGTTTTCTCTAAGAAATGAAGAGGAAGAAAAAAGAGATTATTATGTGTACTTTGGATTATTTTCTTTGATGAAAAAGAATGAGTCTTTGTATTCACCATATTCTTAATCTCTATTTTTCTTTCTTCTCTTTGTGCATACAGTTCTTAAACTAGGATTTCTTCCTAGAGAAAAACAAAGCTGTGAGTTCTTGAAACCAAGGCTTTGTTGAATTCGCACTATCCATAGAAAGATATTTCTTGATTCAACTGAACAACATTATATTGAGATTTGGTTTTCTCCTTGATGGAAATCTCATTGATCTCTTGAATGATCTATATTTGAGAAAACCATTGTACAACATCGTTATGCTGTCAAATTTTCTACAAAATTAAATCTGAGACTTTTGGGTTTTAAGAACAACCGTGAGGTTTCATTCATCTATGTTGGAGAGTGCAAATTTGTAGAGAGACAAGGGTTCTATCCGAGCTAGATTGTATCTTAGAGTTAATTTGGATGTAATCCCTTACACATTAATGGGAGGCCTCGACTATCTTCAGGAAATGTGATAATGACACCTTCTATGCTCAAATGAATCGATTAACTTAACTTTAAAATTGAAGAAGATAAAGAAAACTAGGAAATCGCAACTAGCATATTGAATTGTGACTAAGAGCACCTATCACGATAGACCATAGGTTTGTGACTAAAGTGTAACTCGCACTTATTATGCCTTTTCACGAGTAATTTGACATATCGCAACTAGGTTGTGATTTGTGATTGATACTCTTCGATGACTAAGTTTTGAAAATAATTTTGATTATTCCATCATTTTTGTGTTTCCCATCATCGTAAAACTAACACGAAGTAGGAATATCAGAACTACACCAACACATAACTTATTGGTTTAGTAGATTTACCATTAAACTAGATGTTTGCCCCATAATAGTAGTGTGAACCCATGCTTATGATAGTGATGGTGATCTTGGTCATGGAAGTGACTTGTACATTGATTGAGACCAGATGGCTACCCATTGTATTATGAAAATCTTACTTAAATCATATCTAATTGTGGGAATTTGATGAAAGAAACTCACACAATGTATTTATTGGTTCATTTTAAAATCATAATTAATCAAATTACTAAAGAAAACTTAACTATATCTTTTTAGAATTAATTATAGATAATCATGATATTGCCTAAAAAAGTAAAAGGTAATAAAATTTTACTATAAACTTTTGAAAACAACAATTGTCTATTTTTATTTTCAAAATTATTAAAGTAAATAAAACTTCAATAAATAAAATCATACTTTGTAAATGGTTTTCAATTTAAAATTTTACTAAATCTCAAGAGAAATTACAAACATATAACTAATAATAGGGCCAATCAGAGTTCGGGATGAAATTTTGTGCCAGACTCGCCAACAACCATTTTTTCATTTTCTCTTTTCATGGTTTAGCCATGTTAGCTTATTTCACCCTTGTTTCCAGTCATGTTTGTGGTCAAATTGAATATGTCAACTTGATATCTGACCCAATTTGATCCTTCTCTTTTAAGAAACTAGATGGCTAACCCCCTCAATTTTTTTTTCAAATGTTCATTTCGATGAATTTCATGTTTCAAATATGAGAAATGATCTTATGTGACCAATGTGTGATGCGTACCGTATACGACGTCTTTTTGAATTTGGTACCTCTTCTCAAACCCCCATTTTTTTATTTGAACATCTTTTTGACACTTTTAACCCTATACTCACCACACATCAACCTGTGGTGTGGTCACACATTGATCACACTAACGTTGGTCACAAAAATTTGCTCCCCTCAAAAATCGACCTTGTTGAAATATATTGAGTATATTAATTCCAACCTCTCCAACAACCTTAGGGTTTTAGGAGAGATTGTTAATTGCTTTATTTAAGAGGGGCATCTGTTAGCACCTAATTTTGGCCCAAGGTCCAAAAGTTCCTTTCAATGGACAGCACTAACTCTCTAGAATTGACCTTAGGCATCCTAGGAAACCAAGGTGGTTAGATGACTTCCCATTTTTAGGTCATTCTCATTCTTTCATAATTTTCCACTCTAAACCCCTGATTTTTCTAAGATCTTTGTGGGACCCACTTTCTTCATCTTCTTATCATCTCTCTTAATCTCATAGCTTTCTGAATGATTGTTCTAAGTTCAGTTACATCTATACTAAAAATTACAATTTTACCCCTCGTTAAAGGTGGACCATCGAATCTCATTGTATAAGCATCTAACAATCAATCAGGTGTCACAGATGCGTCTAGAATGGTCCAAAACCCAGAAATGAAGTATTTGATCAATAAATTCCATCATATCACGTTTCGGCGAATCTCGACCCTCGATGTAGAATCTCTTAAAATCTGAGCAAAATAGACATTGAATGATTGATCAAAAACCGCAGATGGCTCGAACATACCTCAAAACCTTAAGGGACCAATCAGGATTGCCAAAGCCCATTCCAAAACCCTCATTTGCACCGTATCAATTTGCGACCGTCTGATCAAGTACTTTAGAGCCTCAGATAAAAAATTGGACCCCACCATGATGATCAATGCCATCAATTTAGTCATGATACACAATTTCTCAAAATTTCCATGTTTAAACAACAAGATTACGTATTGGGACACCATATTACAATGCATTGTGATACATCAAATCAAAATCCTACTTTCCTTGACATGTGTTGCCACTTCCCTAATCTTCCCTCATTTTTAGTATGAGCATAGCCCGTCTAATCAAAACCCTATAACCAAGTATTCCTTTAGCCTACCTAAAACATGTGTCCAAACACCCTTTAAGTCTAGCCTAAAACCTATACACAAACACCCCATATTTTAGCTTAGGTCCAAACCTATACACAAACATCTTAGGTTGGCAAGTCACATACTTGGCATGAGTCCAACACACCTAAATCCACATCACATTACTCATTTTGGTCCATGCCACATGTCTTGTATGTGTCAAGCACACTTAGGCACACTCTCATTCCACTTTTGGATTGTTAATCACTCATCCTTCCATTTTTAATTGATATGTCATTGCTACTTAAGCAAAGATGATGCCAATTTTGGCTCACCAACTCTCCCTACATAAAATTACCTAGCCACCTCATTTCAATCATCAAATCATTCCTCTTTTGGTCCAACACACTCCCCAATTCACTCTCCTTTCTTTAGATAAAAATTTACATGTGTCAAGCACACTTAAACACACTCTCATTCCATTTTTGGATTCCTAATAACTCATTCTTCCATTTTTAGTTGACATGTCATTGATACTTAGGCAAAGATCATACTAATTTTGGCCCACCAACTCTTCTTTCCTAAAACTACTTAGCCACATCATTCCAATCTTCCAATCATTCCTCTTTTGGTCCAACACATTCCCCCATTCACTCCCATTTCTTTAGGTGAGAGCTCACTAAAATCCTATAAATAGGAGACCACCCCTTTTTCTTAAGGGAGAAAAAATCCCCCTAAATTCCCCAAGAAGCTCTTTCTCTTTCTCTTTCTCTCTCTCTCTCTCTCCTAATCATACCATCATCTCCATTATTGCCTATTCAATTTTAGCGTTGGGAAGAACATGTGAAGACATGCTGTCCAACTAAAGGAAGAACGATTATTCACGAGTGCAACATCCCAAAGGTATAATCTTCCTTTTTATTTTTTATTCTTCTTCTTTTTACTTTTTTAGTATTTTTATTCATATTTATTAATTATTTTAAGGATAGTTAGCATGATATGACACTCAAGGATATCTTGTATTTGTACAACCTTGGATAAGAAATTCATTAAATCTCCAATCACAATTCATCAAAAAAATATTTTTTTATTAAAGGAGTTGTGCTTGGATTTAATTTCCAAGCTGCCTACGTACCCAATAACAAGAGGGACTGAGATCAAGCCAACCGTAGTTCTTTTTACATGATCATTTCCCACCGTCAGTTGCTAGACTTCATGTCACTCCCATGATGAGTGGACCACTTTTCTAAGAGGCCCACCCGTCGTGCAAAAATTTGAGGCCCATAACTAGAACAATAACAAGTGCTTCGATCTGTATCTCTGAACCTGGTTGTCCATGCTCTTCATCTTCTAGTACAAATTCAATCACATTGGTCAAATATTCTTCACCATTTTCATCTGGCATTAGTAATCTTCTCTCAGCCAAGTAGGCCAAGATCTTCGTAGTAGCCTGTTTTATAACCGTTATCATTCTAGTTTCATTGAGACCATTCATTCTGATTCAGCTTAGAACATTTTGAGGAGTGGCTCTACCTAAACCACTTCCTTATTCTCCTATTGATGTTGGGATTCTCCGAAAGCAGTTATGGGACCATTATTCCATCATAAAACATAGCTTTATCCAAATTTGATTTATCCTTGACAGGCTTTCTGTTAGGCCAAACCTCAACCGTGTCTCCATTCCAAAAGATTAGGAATTAATGTTATGAAGAGGGAACACACCAATTAGTGTAAATCTAGTCTCTGTTAAGCAAGGTATTGTAGTGAGACTTGGAGTCTACTACAAAGATTGCTAACATGCAATCTTCTTTATCATGGTCAATTCAATCGAGAGTACACCTCTGGCAACCGTTATATCCCCATCAAAGGTGATACCAGTAATCTCAGTATAGATGAGATCCTGATTGGTCTTGCCCATCACTTTCAACATTTTATAGGACAATATGTTGATGGTTTCGTTGTTATCAACAAGAATCCTCTTTATGGTTCATCCATTAATATGTGCCGTGATATAACACGGCTGAAGGTGTTAGAGTCATCTTCACTATTGGTTTCTAAAAAATGATCATTTTTTTACTGAATTTCTTTAGTAAAAAATGTAATCTCCAATAATTATTTATCAATATCAACCTCATATATATCATTAATGGCTGATATTACCCCGCGAGCATCTTTTATGTCTCCTTTGATCTATTGGGGCTACCTAGGCTAGGCTAGGAAGACTTTCGGCACGGTATAAATTACATTGCAATCTACACTTACCAGATGCATTTCTCCAAACTATAAAACTGGGAAGAAATCGTTCTCTAGATCTTCTCCCATGTCTTCAACTTCCTGGTAAACTTCTTTCTCTTGTTGCTTCTCGAGTTCAACCAACAATCCTTTAATTGTAGCCTCTTTTTCTTTAATCTCCTTCACTACTTTGCTGGTGAGTTTTGTGACCCTGTTGATAGCCTGAGTGTCTTTGTTCTGATGAGAGACTTTAAGCCCAATATTCTCATCATGCAACACCTCAATCCTCCTTGCTAAGGCTCTTTGCCTTTGCATTCACCTTTTCTAGGTTTCTATCAAAGGCATAGAGAAATTTAGGTGTTGGACCTGACACTGGCCGCCATGGAAGGATGACCATTCTCAATTTGTTATCCAACATGGGATGGATTGGTCTATGCCAATGATAGTTCCTATTTAGCCCTTCGCTAGGAGGTCAATCATTGGAATCCATAGCTATATTTATGTTGCTCGGCCGTTTAGAGAATTAGGTCAATTTTTTTGGTAAAAAATAACACTCTTTTTATGGTAATCTAATTCAGCCAGACATCGCTCACAAAGGGCTAGCTTTTTCATAATAGCTTCATTTCGGTCTAATTTGATTTTTTTTTTCCTTTTTTTTATTTTATCTTTGGTCAAGGGTAGTGTTCTGGCCAAAGTTTGATCCAAATCAAGTTTAATTCTTGGGCTGCCCTTTGTGGCTCCTTGTTTTCCAAATTCGACCAACAACACATTAGTGGGATTGGTTGGAAATGGATTTTCATCAATTCCCATCTTTCTTTTCCTTTCTTTGAAAATTTTGGCCTTTAACAATGTTCTCCTGGATAACATTTTTGAAGACAACGTAGTTGGCGGCCGAACGTGTCTTCGAGCCATACCACTTGCAAAATTCTCCACACTTCAGTCTTTGGACATTGGGATTTTATGTCCCTCAGTTAGCTAAATGAATTTGGTGGCTAGGTGATTGAAAATCTCTCTGACCTTAGTAATGTCAAAGGAAATTTTTTGGTAGAGTGAAATGTTACGTTTCTGGAGTTATCGGTCGGATTCTAGTCAGGCTCCTTCCTTTTTAATGCAAGGCAGGTGATCGGCTTACTGACCACATCCAGTTCATAATTGGGATCTTGATAGTATGTTTCCAATGACAAACTTTTTCATTGCAAATCTTCCTACAATAACCATTTGTATCTAGTGGCTCTTGTCAATAGTTTAAAAAAGTCCTCAAAATCCATCCCTTCAAATTTCTTCTTTAACTCAATGTCCAAACTATTCTAAGCCAATTTAATGAATTCATATTCTGGTAATATGATCGAACAACGGTTTATTGCTCTTTTAAACTACGTTATGTATTTTTTGTGTGTTTCTTGCTTCAATTGATGAAACCAAGATAAATCAGTCATAAAAACTTTAGGTTGAGTCTTGAAAAATTTAGTATGAAACTTCTCTTCTATATCCTGTCATGTCTATAGAATTTGGCGGAAGGTTAATATACCATGCAAAAAAAATTCTGGTTAATGAATTCCCAAATAGCCTCAGCTTCAAGTTGTCATTACCCAAAACTTCCCTACATTACATAGTAAAATGACCAATATGTTCTACTGTTGAACTGTTCAAGTTCTCCGAAAAAAAAGTGTAAACTACAGTATCTTGAACCTAAGGAAATCAAAATGTTGATCAATCCAATTTGGATATTGCTTCCTATATATAGGTTGATTTATCCTTCTTGGATTATTGGCATTGACAGCCTCCTGAATCATATTCACAAACTTAGTATGATTAGTTGGAATCTATGTTGAAGGAGGTTGTGATTGGCATTCCGGCTCCCTCGGCCTGTTGTAAGATTGTCTTCTGGTTCCTTACTCATTGAACAAGGGGATAGTGAAACTTCAACCATTATTTCCATTACCATAGTAACTATTTGAGCCATTTTGTCTATATCTTGCCGGTCCTTGTGCATTATGGCCTAACATGTTGGTAGATTAAGCTTGCAGAGAGGGCAGTGCATGTAAATAGTAGTTGAGATAATTCAATATCCGACAATAGTAAATGATGGCAGTAGCAAATATGATGTGTATTAACTCACAGATTGCTCGGTATATATAATAGATGTAGTCCAACAGAAAAGTATCAAACCAATATTTGCAAATTAAAGAGACAAAGACAACTTATCGTTGGTGATTGAGCACGTATAGACGTTGTCTTTAAAGTGATATTCGCCGGCCTGCATGTACGGTAGGCTTGATCGGCGATCACCTCCAGGAAACACCAACCTCTCTGTAGACTCCGTACAAGTTAACAAAGACTTGTTTGAACAGCTCAGACTGACCTCTAGTACCAATGGAGTAATAACATAAACACCAGTGTAAATCAAAAGAACGAACGACTCTGAATAGAGAAGAAGAAAGCCTCTGGTTTGCACGAAATCTTTTCTATGTCTTCTTCCTTCTCTTCGTCTTCTATTATAGAAGACGAAATCAATTACAACCATGCTTTTCATAAAGAGCTAGGCTCTTTTTGCAAAACATTAAACACAAATTTAATCTCAATAAATCCAATTGATTTAATAACGCATCTATGATATATTACTATATATTATATCAACTAAAATAAGAAATTAATTAAATTGTAATCAATCAAAATAAATATAT